>JAODVQ020359646.1:0-11560 GCA_025400075.2 Phenganax stokvisi | reverse complement strand
AGAACAAAATAAAACTGAAAAAAGTTGATTTTTGATCTTCCTTTTTGAGTTGGAAATGATCATTTGAGAACAAAATAAAACTTAAAAAATTTTTGGGGGGCGGATTAAAGAGGTAAAAAAAATGGAGGTAGAATCGGCCTTTTTACATCTACTAACAACCAAGTTGTGTTCCTCTAATTGTAGCTCGTAAGTTCTGTCTTGAAACAATCGTGTTGTATACTGTTGACATATTTTGGCTCAACGAGTGTTGAAGCGCTTCTGAAAATTAAAGTTAGTATGGTAGTTTCTAATGTTGAATGCTTCAATGCTCAAAGCCACTGGCCAGGTATGAAACAATCTTGCAAAGCTTTTCATTATGCACTTTCAGCAGCGTTTGCCTTTTGGAACTTTGCATTGTCCTTGGATCATTAGTTAGTGGTAACGGCACAAAGAAATATACAAAATCTGTCAGTCCAGTTAACATTTGCTGGTGATTATTTCTCCTTAACAGCAAAGAAGATGTTGTAACGAGTGAATCTGGTATGGTGTAAACGCGGCCCAAATTTAGCAGTCTGAAAAGGTGTTAATGGACATTCTCTTCAAGGTGGCTCCCTACAGTTACGGGCTATTTCATTAAAGTTTAATTTATACCTGTAGAACCTACTTTGGCTGAGTAGTGAGTCATTCTAATCATGAACGGGTTAGAGTTGTGTAAATCAATGCCTTAAAAATTGCAACACCAGCTGTTTCCATGAAGATAATGACGTCAGAACTTCACCATATTTGACATTAGATGGCATATATCCTCTGTTTCGTTCGGTGAATTTTTGAAAAATCTTCAGTATAGGTTTACTTTTTGATAATCTAAAGCATATCTGAAAATGAAGTATGGTTGGAAAGGCAGATTTTGCGGTACAGAATTTCTTCTCTTAAAATCATTATGCGTTATGAAATTTTTTAAATATTTGATATTTTGTTCGTCATTGCCTAAGTTTTCCAGGCTTTAGATAGTTGTCGCATGTCGTGGGTCACGGGTTGAAGGTCGCATGTCGTGGGTGGAAAGTCGCTTGTTGCGCGTTTCTGTAAAAAGTCCCGGTTCCAAAAATTGTTTTTGCCCAAGAAAAACACATTTGTGATCATAATGGCCTTTTCGACAGTAACATTCAATAACAATTAACTGGTAACCAGGGAAGTAATAGGGAGACAGGGCCTTCGCATATTCCTTTCCTGAAATGAGGAGTTGTCTGCTATTGAATAATATGTTTAATATTCTTTTGCAAAATTATTGGGACTGACCCAAAAAAAAGTTCAAAAAACCTTCCCCGCGCTCTCTTTTTCAATGTTGAATAAGAAAATAAGTCTGTACTATGCATGGTCATTTCCTCATCAAATGTACACAACATTGAAAATAGAGGAGGGGCGGGGGGCATTATTGCTAGGCACACCAAGGTGATTAATGTATATACTTTATCGTTGTGGAAGAATGAAGATCTGCCAATCCTCTCAAGGGAACACCTTGCCATGGTAAACCATACCCGTCATGTTATGCGACACTGCAGCAATAATTCTTTAATTGTTACATATCTTTGTGAGTGTAAAACGAAATACCCCTATTCCTTGACTTGGTTACGTTAGATCAAAGCTTGCTTTACTTCTTTTTCCCGTGTTGTTCCTCCCTACTACGGCAAAGCGTCTTTATTCACAAGTTGTAAAGGGTAGTTCAAAAAAAGGGGATTCATTGCCAAGTACTGGCAACTGGCGCAGCGAATATCAACAGGACGAAGAGTCTGTTGCTTTGAAGAAGGTGTCGGACTTGAACAAGGAAAAGTTTTTCACTTACTCAGAACAAGAGTTAAGCTATGAAACAGTCGAAGCTATAACTTTGGAGCCTTTGTGTTCGTAGAGTGATACCCGAGCTACTCATTTTGATATTGGTTCAACTGCAGTTGAAAATGAATGCAGTCAGTCTATCATCCAACATGTGATCGTTTCAAGTGACAGAAGGAGCATTCAAAAAGCGATGTACGCAAAGACAGTTCGCGAAAGAAAACAAGTGTACGACTTGCAAAAATAAATCAGAATATGTTGCATGTTCAGCCAGACGCTATATACAGGAAAAGAAATCGAAACTGAAGGTTTTCCACTGTGGTCACCACACATGTCCTCCTCCTGAAAAGATTGTAGAGTAACCAGTTGACAGTGTCAGAGACATGCTGAAGAAGGATCCCACCTTGAAACCTTCTGAAGTACAATCTGCATTGCTTGTTTCATTTTTTTGTAGCGGCAAATCCTGGGACAAAATCAAAAAACAAGCCAGCCAACTTGCTCATCGAAACTGGATAGCAAAGCAGAAACAGGCAGTTAGAAAAGAAGTTAATCCAGTTGGGGAAAGTTTGAAGGACTGGTCACCTTCAGAAATCATTGCACTGGTCACCTTCAAAAATGCTTGCAATGAAAAGGATGTTTTCTCTGTCTACAATATAAACGATTGAAGAGGCATTCCAGATCTTCCATCTTTTGTTTTCAAAACTAGTCAGGTCAAGGTACTAATGGCAAGTAACATGAATAGGGCCAGTGATCACTTTCTAAATAAGGAATATTGTTTCTTTGACGGAAAAAAGAAACGTTGCTGCAATTACACCACGCTAACAGCAAGTGTTTACCACCCTCTATTAAGAAAACAGATCCCTTTAGCTGTGATGGAAACTGAAGCTGAAGATGGGCATTGCATGAATTGGTTTTGGTCCTTGTTTCAAGAAGCCCTGTCTAAAGCAACATCTAGTAGCTGCATTAAGTTTAATCCAACAGGATGGAGTTCCGGTATGGCTGGGGTAGCCTTATTGGAATAAAGGAAGTGTTTGGTGATGAAGCCCTTCAACACGTCAAGACATGCGAGTTTCACTTTAAGCAACACGTTAACAAAAAAGGCAGACAACTCGACGACGAAAGTTCAGAACATTTTAAAGATCTGTGTGAAACATTGCTGTTGGCTCAAACTGCCGTTAGGTATTCTACTGCCACAAAACACCTAACCCAGTTTATGGAAGAGAAGCCAGAAGGTAAATATCTCGAGCCATATGTAGAATGGTGGCATGACTGGAGAGATTTCATTTACTCCTGATGATGGCCCCAGAATGAATCAAGCTGAAGTGATTCATGTTGGGTGGGCTGCAAAGATAGGAGCAATCTTGCACTTCTCGATGCTGCACATGTGGACACTCGAGACAGCATTTTACTAGAAGCAGAACTGCATGAATACAAGCAAGGGGGATCTTCCAGCCGAGCTGGTCCATCCTTTCGACCCAGGAATCATCAAAGAGAAGTAAACTAAGCTGAAAAATTCAGAAGAGATATTGCCGAAATGAGTTCCAGTTCAAATATCGATGGGCAATTGCGATATCATCCTCCAGAGGGAAGAAAGAGAAGAAGAAAAGAAAAGCCTACTTTAAGTATGGAGATACCATCAAACCCAAATGAAACCCAGGCGAACTCATTCATTGGAGGTCTTAGCACACAACGAATTCAAAGTAGCAGTTCTGTTCAACACTCAACTTGTGTCCAAAACAATGTACCTGGTGGCACCTGCCCTCATAACGCTGTTCCAAACAACAGTGTGCCAAGAAATCCAACTTATACAACTGTTGGCTTTCCATCTCCCTCGATTCTCAATTCTGCTAGTGGTGTAGCTTTTCCTAATGCGAACAGGATGGATTTCTCACCTGTCCATCAAGAAGCATTCGTGAATAGAGCCTTCGGCCAATGCACCCAGATTTGTCCAACCTTATCTTTAGCATCTCATACCTGGCATTCAGGAATTTCACCCAACCCATACGAGCTAATAGTTTTACCATCTAATGTGCGAAAGTGTTACAGGTGCAGTTTCAAATTTGCAGAGAAGTATTGCCATTATCCACATAACCTCAACATGAGACATATCGATAGGCGCCTAGTCAGAAAGGATCCTTTTACAGGATCATCTATTTACAGTTCTGACTTTAGCAACACCTATTACCATCCAAGTGTGGAACACTTTTGATGCAAGAAACCTTGGTTTACTGGTTTAGTGCGACTATCATCAAGGCAAAACGCTTTGTTAAATGTACAGCAAAAGCAAATCATTGCAGGAAGTGACCTCAGTGTTCAAATCGTTTGACTTTCGGATCGATTCCCATTTGCGCATCGAGAAGAGAACAGTGTACACAGTGACTGTGATTGTTTAGCAGTGCTGTATTATTATCTTTATTTTTTACAAAATCATTGTATTTGGGGCAGATTAAACTCAGAATTTGATACAATGTGATGGAGTTTTTAACGCTGAAATATTGATTTCACATATAGTTAAAACTTTTATTGGCTTCAGCACTCTCGAAAAGGCCGTTATAATCACAAATTGTGTTTTTCTTGGGCAAAAACAATTTTTTGACCTGCGACTTTTTACAGAGACGCGACATGTGACTTTCCACCCGTGACACGTGATCTTTGACCCGCGACACTCAACAATTATCTAACTCAATTTTCCATAGACAAAGTTTAAAAAAATTCGCTGAAGAAAACTCCTGACATTTTCATTGTACTTCGCATGCGGTCACCACTAGCTTGACAAAATTTCTTTTCGACAAGATCAATACAGATGCGTAACTTTTCTTTTGTGAGACGAACTCGCGCGCCGTCATGTAAATTTTTTACTCTTTGAACAAATCTCGCACATTTTTAGCTCTTTGTATGAAAATAACCATGGCAAAAATGCGAGAACTGTGTGGTGTATTTTTATTCTGGATTCCTGTGTTTTTAAAAGAAATGTTTTCAATGTGATGAAAGTTTATTGTAAGTTATTTCTCTTTGCCCATAGTTATCGATGTCAATCTCGTCACGTGCTTCACGAAACTGTTGCTTTGAACTTTATTTTCTCTGCCAAAGAATGCTTCTGCACCTATGTTTTTACATCCCTTATAAATTCTAACTGAACTATTTAGTTTTTTACGAGAAACAGTTGCAAATTTTTCAGAAGGCTACCTGTTTTTAATCTGACTGACTTTTTATTTTGAAACTTCACTTTTGGGCCTTAAATTTCCTTGCGTGCGACGCTCGTTGTCCTTGCTAGGTTAGCGAGTGGCACGCAATTAGTCACTAGTCCTCTTTATACATAACCGTAGAGAGCCACCTTAAAGACAGTCGAAAGCGTTCATATTATGACTTGTTTAAATGATGGGATTCGTTGACCCGCATTTTGTATTTATCATGATGAATCCATTTCGTTACTGTTTTTGATATATTTTACTTTTCCATGATGTTACTGTTGCATCTTGCACGGATTTTCTGTAGGGGGTGTGCACCCCCAAAATCTTTTTACTGATTCTGGTGCCCCCAGAAAGGTTTTGAATCACCTCTGCAAACAATATGTAGTACCAACTGATTGACCGAAATTAGAAAGAAGTCATGTCAAGTAACTAATTGTGAATGTAATAATGAAAAATACGCTATAAATTTACGCACATTAATGAAAAGGAGTGTTTGGGTATTCTGCAGATATTGATGGCCACAGGTGCATTATAGCGACTTCTTATTCTTTTGAAATTCTCCTTGGCCTTAATTGTTAGGGGTCTTGAGCAGAGACCTCTACAAAAGTAAGCAGTCTCACTCCCCCTATATATGTGCGACCTGCAAATCAACATGTAAAAATCCCCCCCTTCGATTTCCTTGAAACGTTTCATTCTACATCGGTTCAATATTGTCAAATCAACAATGCTGCGTATATTTTACATCCGTTTAAACGGACGTTTAAATCATTTATAATTATTCTGTTCACAGATATTAATAGATATCAAGAGATATTTTCAAGAAGTTGATAGTTTATGTGACATAACAGTACCAGAGGTAAGACAAGCATTCATCGTTTTATTGATGTCGTGATATAATACTGAGGACCAATTGATTGAATTTTGGTCAAGTTCGACGAACAATGGATTGTTCCAGCTGTCGACTGAATTTGATTCAAGCAAAAAGAAACAAAATCCTCGCTCCTGTTTAAAGCGTGTTTTCCACTAGGCAGAATTTTCTGTGCGAAATATAAATCTTTCAATGTGATTGGTTTTAACCATATTCCCAGCCAATCAGTTTGGTAGATTTATTTTTCGGACAAAAAACTCTGCCTATTTGAAATCCAGCTTAATAGAGCACCTTAAGCACATCAATACTCCACAGTTAGCTTGCGAAACGTTCACAAACAAGAAAATTATAACTTTGGAAAGTTTGCCAATTTGTATATATTTCTATTACTTGCGGAAAACTATTTTTTCAGCATGAAACTGGTTATTATTTCTTTGCCCAATACAAAATATGCAAAACTTGAAAATTTCGCTGCATAGCTGTGTTTTTCGTCTTTCCCAGCATTGAGGGAATCAACCTTGTAAGTTTGGTAATTTTAAGATGCTTTTCCAACTATTCTAAATGTTCCCTTTTTCTGGAATCGCCCATTGAATGAGATATTGAATACAAAATATAAGCATTGAGTGAAGGGAGAATTATGTTAAGTAGTGAATGAAGCTTATTGATGCGGCGATTGACCAATATGGGAAAAATAAAGCTTGTTTTCGTAGCGCTTTTGTAGCTCAAGTGTATTTCGCGAATCTTAGAACTACACACGAAAATCAACTTTTCAGCCTGAAATATTGTCGATTATAAATCTTCGTCAACCCGAAACTTTGTCAAAAAAAGAAAAAGACTTACGAATCATTTTGTTTGCCTCCAATTTATAAACTAGGCTTTTTCAGCGTATTTTCACCGTCGGTGAAAACAAGAATGGAATCCATACACTGTAAGAACTGATAGGTTAAAACTACCGATTTATTAAAGTTTAAACCAAATTCAATTGTTATTTTGAAATATTGCATAGGTTATAACCTATTGAAAGTTGGGGTTTTAACCTATTATCAATAGTATGTACAAATTTTTATCGCGTTGTAGGATATGATTGATCAATTACGACGTGTAAAATGTGCTTGAATATACCTTTAGGGAAGGCAAACAACACTAATCAGGATATTCAAGCACATACCAACATGATTGTATTTTTAACCAATAGAAACTGGTTGAAAATACACTACTACCTGTTGCAATCACTAGTAAGAATGGGTTATTCGATAATCAGCATCAAGTTTCATCGGTTGTTTGAAAAAAAGATTTATAAATTTTAATCAAATGTTTTAAGAACGCATGGACAGAAAATGGCAACCTAGACAGTTTTGGCACAAATAATGTAGAGTATGCTTATCAATGCAAACTGGCATGAAATAACCAGTTGACTTATTTCTGGCGTTTGTCTTCGTATTTCACCACTGCTTATAATTTACATATGTGACGCCTGTAATTCATAAAGTAATAATGATCAAAATCTATTTTGGTTTGAGTTATCCCACCTTCCTCATTTGTGATACACGCATCTGTTTAGTAGTAGTGAGTGCATTTGAGCGAGACGAAATTTCTATTTATAGACCGGTACTAATTACTCAAATATCACATGCATGTCAACACTTAACACTGTACTAAGCGATTAGATTGCTTTTCACGAAGATTTGAGAGCATCAGCGACGAACAGTAAAGGCTATATTTATTATTTTTGCAATTGTGATGCCTGTAATTCTTTCAAGACTGTCCTCTATTGACGATGTAACGGCCTGGCTAATGGAATATAATTTACGCGAGCTACCTGGTGATTTTGAAGGTATAGCCGCGGCTCTAATGAAGAATTTCCTGCTCTTTTATCCATGCTTATAATATTTTTGCGTAGAGATTCATTTTATTTCTTTCCTAAATCATATTTCTCTCGTAGATAAGGCACACAATTATGCACAAATAGTCTTTCATATTTTTAGCGCTAACTGTAAGATATTCGTTTGGCAGTAAATTGAATAACTTCCCCTGGTAAAGCACGTGCACAGCGACAGCTACTGTTACAATTTTAGCATAGACTATTATTTCCCGATTTAGGTAGGCTGACCGAAGTTGACTTTTGTGTGCTTGCCTGTTTTGAAGCAATCATCGACTATAAATTAGACATTAGCTCTACAAATACCCCCTTGGGGAGATCTCGATTGAAATACCTATCTGTAGTAAAAAGCAAATTCCAAAAATACAAGTTGTCGTCACAATACAGACTATTATGCAAAAAAAGATGCAAATTAAAAGTGTAAATTTTCAACTTTACTTCTTCCTCAGACTTCAGATGGAATGAAGTGCAATAGTTCAAAAAGCCAATATAGGTATTTGAAAAACGTAGTGAAAGGGTTTGGTGGAAAACACGGACATCGAACAACCGGACAACTGGACAAACGAACAGCCAGACAAACATAGAACCCCGGACAGTATTTATTACAAACTTTCATTAGTTTGTGGTTCATAGCCATAATGTAACGCCATTTATTTTTAGTATAAATCTGGCTACTATTAACCCAAATACCAACATAACATGTGCAGCTTCTAACATATTTCTTTTTGTAAGACTACTTGTAGGTGCTGTAAGTTTACTTGTAAGACTACTTGTTGGTGCTGTAGGTTTACTTGTAAGACTACTTGTAGGTGCTGTAGGTTTACTTGTAAGACTACTTGCAGGTTCGCTTGTAATTCTGCTATAGTTAACATCATCATTTTTACCAAACTTCATAGAACTAGTGGCAGTCGTAAGTGTGATGTTAAATCCGTCTATTGGTTTGTCTAGGATTATCATACTACTTGGAGCCAAAATAATTCCAGGACTAATTACCTTATTCAGAATGACGTTTGTGTCTTGGATAGATTATCTCATGTTTGAAACACTGACAGTTGTATCGTTTTGAACTATAGTGTCTTGTACGAATTTGTGAAAGACGTCTTGAGTCTGTGAACTTTTAGCACCTTTGTTGACTATAGACCATCTTGTTTTTGCTTGAGACCCCAACACACAATAAACACAGCTTTCTACAGCTTGTTGTAGCAGTTTTTGTTCAGCTGTTGTTAGTCCATCACTAGTAAACTTCACAAATGATTTCCAGTCATCTGATTCTGTCTTTGGTATTATCTTATCGATATATTCATAGCCTATTCCTAATACTCCCATAGTTCTGTTACGTTTTGGAAAAATGTAGTGATATTTCCTTATTTTTCATTTGTCGTGCTTTTGGAAGAACCTTGATAACGCTTTTCTAGTGTGTTCTAGTTTGTATTTCCACACATTTTTAGTGGGGATGCATTGTTGTATTAGTTCAATGTCATCATCAGTAATGTAAGTACTTAGTTTATCAGGATACCTTAAAAACTTCTTCATATGATAGTAGAAATAATACTTGGCAATACTTGAAATAATCTTTGACTGGCTTTGGTATTGATGTGTTTTATAGACATGCCAGATTTGTAAGACAAAACATAAGCAGACACTAAACTTGTGAAATAAGGATCGTTGAGGTAGTTAAAGTTTTATGTAGTTATGTCACTGTCGGGTTGGGGTTTCCCTACACAATGTCAAGCGGTTGAAGAATACATTTGAAATGATCTGATTCATTTAACATAAATGTCAAATTTATCAAAGTCTACATCATTTCCAATAATATTTAAACCCGTAATTGCTCCTCGAGAGTCCCAAATTCTACGCATCCAGTACAAAGCGTAAGAATACTTATCTTTGAGTGTCTCCAAAGTAATGTCTGTTCCATAATCAGAAGTGGCATCATAACCTATGCTAGTGTCAAGTGATAGGTTATCAGGATCAACAATAATGTTAAACTCAAACTTGCTTAGGTCTGGATTTGGGTACATTTTAGCAAAATCATTATGTAGTTTTTGTCTTTGGTATTCACGATAGACATTGCTTTCTCATAGTTTTTACCATACACAGCTTTTTAGAAGTTTTGATAATCAAGATGGTTCATTTATTTTCTGACATAGAACTTATGAACAAACTTTCTGTGTTTATTAACATTAACCGCAAAGAACTTCACATAGACAAACACATAGAAACAGCTTCAAGTTCTAGGTTGTTCCTCAAGTCGGCTACGATTTTTTGGAATTACAAAAACCTAATACCACGAGAAAATAACTTTATTAACAAAGACGACATGACACTTTTACTTCTGATTGGGTATTTGACTTTTGAAGACATCGAAAAAGAACTAAAGAAGCATAACATCCACCTAGAAAAATTTTCGTACACAAACAAGACCAAGATGTTTTGTAGAAGTGTTAACCTAAATTTTAAGAACTCTGGGCTACTACTAGGATTCGCAAAAGATAAGAAAATACCTCAAAACACTTGGGTTGAATATGAAAATGTGTGATATCAGTAGAGGTTTGAAATACGTCAGCGTTTGCTGTGATGCTGTGAACAAGTCTATGAACTTTCACACTAGTGGAAAACGAAGTTCAGCTTTTGTAACTTTGCCAATTACAACAACACAAACACTAACTGGGTCTGTTTCTCATTATAAAGACATTGAAAGTGAAGTCTCGGTTTATAATGGTATTTGGGAAAAATTTACATTTGACGTAGCAACGAACAATGGTGAGACGTTGGATCTGTGTTTCGAGAACTTTATATTCTTGACTTCGTCTTGATTACAAGCCAACACAAAAAAGTTTTCGTCCTCATTGTGTTTCCATCGAGTATAAGTTTTATTCCGGGCGTAGGTGGGGCAAATGAGGAAAATGTTTTCAAAAACACCTTTGTAATGGTCCTCTATCATGTCCAAAAGGTACTTAGTTTTTCCACAACACGTCATTCCCACGATGATCATGTTAAAGCAATCATCAGAAAATTTTTTATTATTTTTAACTTGCTTGGACTTGTTGCTTAGTTCCCTCAAGACTCCTTTGGTGGAGTTTCCTGAGGTGATTCTTGACATGTTTTATTAAAAGACTCTTTGAATTGCGTTAATAATTTCTTAGGGGTGATCTGCTTTCCTATGATAATAACTCCAGAACTTATCCGCATGAGGGGGAGGCAAGGTGTAATATAACCTACAAGTCGTACGAGGTTGTCCATAAAAAGTTTATTACTTATTAGTTCTTGACTAAGTTTATTAGAAGATTCCACCAATTCTAAGCACTCCAAGAGCTCGAATAATTTCTCCAACATTAATTTCACAATAATTCTATTAGTCTCTTCTAGCTTTTTGGCTTCGTAATTAGCTTTAATTTTTCTCAATCTTTCTCTATTAGCTTTTTTACTATAACTCACACTGTTATGAATCTTACCTATTTCCGCGCGTTTGATGAGTTCCTGGTGGAGTTCATCAAAGAATTCCGGTGTTTCTTCGCTTTGCTCGTAGTTTGGATCTTCAACCATTTATTTAACGAAGAATCTTGTAAATTTTTTAGTGCAAAGTTTCTTTGAAACTTTGCAGTATTGTGATGAGTGGCGCAAATTCATATGACTCAGTCATACAGTTAGTCATACAGTCAATCATACAGTCATAGTGTAAACTTTTTGGGGGGGTTAATGTAGGTATTTTTCGTGCATATTTCTATTAAAATGTTATGCATCGCCATCATCACGCTCCGCCGTTTTTAGTGCAAAGTTTCTTCGAAACTTTGCAGTATTGTGATGAGTGGCGCA
>JAODVQ020359543.1:0-11560 GCA_025400075.2 Phenganax stokvisi | reverse complement strand
GTTGCCAGATTTCTTCTTCGCACGAACAAATTCGCGTAGTGGAGAACGGGCTTTACACACACCGGACGCGATTCGGCAACGCGACGCGATTTTTTAATTTTGAAAGCGAATATATCTATCCACGGAAAAAAATTTAAAAGACATGTCGGCTAAATAACTAAACATATTATATATCCTCTTTGAATATCTGGAGAATCTTGACTAGAATCAAAGTTACCAAGCAATGAAAGTCGCAAAATCGCGTCGCGTCGCTGAATCATGTCCTGTGTGTGTCGGCCTTTACTGCTTCAATCATCTTTATAATCCTAATTAACCACTGAGCAATTAACTAGCACACCCGTGTTGAACAGGGTGCCTCTGTCTGCAGTGAGTATTGTGTAAGTGCATGAAATCGTCTGGCGATAGACAGACATATCGTCGAGCGAGAGATGGAGAAAAATTCTGGGCCATTAAAATAAAGTCGTCTGACGATAGACAGCGTAAAATTCATGGGCGTTAAAATAAAATCGTCTGGCGTTACACGGAGTAAAATTGTCTGGCGATAAACGAAGTGAAATCCTTTGACGTTAGAATAAAATCGTCTGGCGTTAAAGCCCGTTTACACGGGCGATTTTTCTCGTGTTGAACGATGCGAAAGAGTGTATACCTGACGAGTATAATGTGTCTATCAATTTGCTAATGCACTCGCCGGTCAACCTACTCGATCACATACGCTAAGAGGAGAAACTCGCAGCAAACTGAAATCGCCCGTGTAAACGGGCCTTTAGACAGAGTAAAATTGTCTAAGGAAACTGAAATTGGTTGCAAACTGAAACAGAAAAGGAACTTGCTGTCGAGAACAATTCATGCAACCGCGTGCCGCACATTCTTTCGAAACGGTCAGTTGCATGTCATTTGATATAACACCATGGGGGACAACAGCAACTAACGTATAGACTTCAGATTCACAACAATATTGACTATTTTGAAACGTCAACTGTTCCCATTTCCGCCAGTAAAGATCATCATCCTGATGCTAAATGGTAGGAAACATCGCAAAATCCTGTTCATATATGGTTACAAAGACGATATGAATAGTAGCATTTCAATTGTAAGTGGAAATATTATTATATCTTGTTTTTTCAACGTTCTGCCGGGATCAAGTTCGCTTGCTGAAGCATTAAATAGACTTTTGGACGGAACTAAATTGTGTTGGAATTGGCTACGCTACTGCGCTCAGTAAAAAAAAATGTTAAAAATTATTGTTGCACTGAATTAATCTTGATTTCAAGATGAACCTCTACTGGTGCGTCTTAATGTTTAATTGTTTTTAACATTACAAAGATGTGCATAGTTTGTCATATATGTTACTTTCTACGAACTATATTTATGCTAAGCTAATAAAGTGGCCTTCTTTATTGTGAAACCAATATGAAAGTTCGTATCACCGATTAATTTTAAATGAGCATGTTTGAAAGGCTTAATGTTTCGTTTACCATCTGATATGTTTAATTGTGTCTGACTAAGATGAATTTGACCATCATGCAAATACTGTCGTGTATTAAATTGCAACCCGGAAGTATTGTTACACTACTTACGGAAGTCTAAGAAATACCACAGGTCGTTTGATTAAGTTCAGCAGACCAACAGGAGAACTCTCTCGAAATTTTAAGTCAATTCGTCCGCGCATTGCTTCTAAAGCCCATTGAAGTGTGTATATGAAAGTCAGGGATTGTACATATTTATGATATTTGAGCCATTTAAAGTGTCTAGATCAAGGTCAGGGATTGTACATATTTATAGTATATTAGTGATTCAAAGTGCCCACAAGGTGCGGGTTTGCACATTTTGTAATATTTGAGTCTTTTCAAGTGTCTATATGAAGGTCAGGGATTGTAGATAGCTATAATATTTAAGTTGCCTATGGAGAAAATAACAATTATACCTGATATTGATATTCCACTTACTTAAAGTAAATTTCAAGCCTTATGAGCTTGTGAAATTTTCGAGGAAATTTAATACACGGTTTATAAACTATATTTCATTGCACATTTATACAAAAAATTTTATATAAGCTTATCCTTAGCCTGCGAAAACAGAGCGCCTCACGACGAGCATCAAAAAATGTTTACTCGCGAGTAAACCTTTGTTGTTGCTCGTCGTGAGGCGCTCTGTTTTCACAGGCTAGCTTATCCTCAAATGCCTTCAAAGTTTTGAGATAGACTGCAAGTTGGTAGATATAATTCAATTAGTTCAAGTGTTGTTTTTAATTGCTTTTCGGACAAGTTAATTGTCACTTGTAGTTTTTGGAGTCCGTACACCTGTCTTAGGACGATGTGTGATTGGTCACCCTGCGGTAAAAAGACAATCACAATTATAAATGAGTTTGATTAAGTAAATAGACGCGACCTGTGCAAAATTAAATGTTTTTCCATGCTTGTCATATTTTCCTTCTATTGTACAAAACTGGCCTTATACTTGTGTTGAAGTGGTTGCTAGAAGATCTGGAGTGGATTGTTTCGTATTTCTGATTGTAACTTTGTTGTGTTTATAATCAAGGCATTTTGATGCATCGACTTGACGTATGTTAATACAGCAACCTCCTGTGTTTTTACCTTTTAATGTAAAATGTTCAATGCTACTGTACACAATTGTTCGTATTAGTTTTTCGAAATGTAGTGGACTTTCTTTTAGTATTTTGTTTATGTGTTTCTATCTATGAGTTGTTTGAATTGGTAGAAATGTTTTAATTCATGTTTCTTAGCATTTTGTATACTGATATGCGGCGAGTGTTCATGGTTTTAATCATGCCATAGTTGTAGCATGTTTTTAAATTAAAGATAGGCTTTTTTCTAATAAATTTGTTTTCATAGAGTTCTTATCTAAATATGCAAGTTCGTATTGCTAAGTTTTGTAATTATACATTTCTCTGACTTTGCGCTGCGTTCCATTGTTGCGTTTTTTCTTGAAAGTAGCTAAAAGTTTTAATCCTTCGAAACTTTGAATTTTTGATACCCTTTAGCATATAAAAACATAGACTAAGTTCTAATCATTCCATTTCGTCGTTGTTTATAAACGGATTACTATCACAATAGAAACTCTTACGTAACTGCAAGTACGTCAAAAAAATACGGTGAACAGCAAAATATATTCACTATTGTTTGAAAGTTTTCTAGACCTGCATTTTATGCATCATAATTCATCGGGGATATATGAGTAGAATCGTTTTTCGAGTGCAGAAAGTATTTTCTTCTTTACTGATCGCCAATAATGAATTGGATAACATTGTCAGTGAAAAACAATGTATAAGAAGTGGGCTTTATCATGAGTGTGGTCAGGGCCTTAAGGAATGCGATGATTTGGGGAAGCATGTAGGTTGCCCGCAAAAAATGGTGGGAAAGATAGGCGACAGAAGATACATGCTATTGAGGCAATGTGACGGATTTGACATCTGCATCCAGCAAACAAGTATATAGGAGTTTGTGATAAAAGGCGATTACGTAATTAAGTCTACCGTTTGTGCAAACACAGTTTCAAAACAACCGATTTAGTAAGTTTTGCCAAGGAGAATCGGAGAGGAAGCCGAGTTGACGCTATAGTGCAATTGCTTACTATTCTGAATCTATTTGTAGGATCGAGAAAGACGATAGAAGCGGTGCATAGTTGAACAACGATATGAAGTTATTTCTGCTGTTGGTACCTGCAGCTTTTATCTTATGCAAAGTTTCGAGTCAAAACGATGATGAAGAAGACAAAGGTATAAGTATGATTCGCTTTGAAAAGTAAAGAAATGATTAAGACGAGAGTTGACAATCCAGAATAGTTCTGAAAGAACTATGAGGACGACCATGATTACGACTGTGACTATACGACAGAACTACAAGATGTTTATTTCAGCTTCGCCTTATCCGACAATCGAGCGTTTGGGAACGCAACGCCAGAAGACGACGGCAACGTATTCATGAATTAATTTTGCATGATTATTCACAATTAACATAAATAATGTAAGAGCACACATTGTGTATACGTTGCCGTTTTCCCGACAACGTCATTTCAGGTGAATCGCCGTTGTTTCGAAAACGTCATTAACTATTCGCTCCAGGCTTTACGCGGTCGTAGACGTTGCCGTCGTCTTCTGCCGTCGCGTTGCCATACTCTCTAATAGATAAAACAAGACATATAATCTACAATAGGCAGTGCACCACAATAGCATGAAACCAGTTATTTTGAGTCCTTTAGGCCCGGTGCACACCGTCAAAGTTCTGTGATCAAAGTGGAAATTTTGGATAGGTAAATCCTAGGTTTTCAAGGATTTGCCAAAAATATTTAAGGGAACTAATACAGTGCTCAACGCTGAACTAGTTCACTCTGATATTTCTTCCAAATTTTGCAGAACGTAGAATTTCCCTGTAAAAAATTCCTACTTTGATCACAGAAACTTTGATTGTGTACTCCGATCTTTGTCTATGTATCAATACTATCGTATATAGGTCGTCAATATTGCAGTTCTTTACACTGGATTTGAGAACGAGTGCGTGTAATATTGTAGTGTTCTGTACTACATTGTGCATCGATTTTTTAAAATGACCGTCCAGTGTACATTTTTCGTTTTTACAGACTTGTTTTTTATCGACAAAGACGGCAATTTTGTCTTGGGCGGCTTGTTTCCATTGCACTATCGCGGGCAAAATGAGAATACGTGCGGCAGGTTCGAGAGCATGCCTGGATACCATCTTATGCAATCTATGTTGTTCGCCATTGATATGATTAACAAGGATACAAAAATACTTCCGAACATTACCTTAGGGGCGAAGATATACGACAGTTGCTATAGCCAGGTGAGATACTGATAAAAGACACTGTTTGGAAACTCAGTTAGCTTGAAAGTATCTATAATAAATTGGGGTCTGTTGGACGAAAGTTGGATAGCGATATCTGTTGGATAGTCAATTTTTCTACGTTGATAAAATTGGACAAAAAATGCCGAAACTTCCATTTTGTTCAACGATATAAATATTAGAGATTTTAATCTATCGATATCTGTCGTGACGTTATGTTACAAAGATCAGTGGAAAATTTTACGAACGCGGCAAAAAATCACTATTTAGTGGATAACACTATTCACCTTTCGAACAACCGGCCCATGCATTTCAATCCTGAAACGTCCTTGCCTTGCAGAGATCTTTTGAATACGTGCTTTTTAGCTCCCTTTCACTCGACTCTGGATTCACTTGGTAACGCCATCAAGTCCCATTATTTTCGTAGCCATTGGATATTGAATTTCTCAACGTTCCTAAAATTGTTCAAAAAACGCCAAAACTTCCATTTTGTTCAACGATATAAATATTAGAAGAGACTTTATTCTATCGATGTCAGTCGTAATTATAACGATCGATGGAAAATTTTACGAAAGCGACAAAAAATCACTATGCAGTGGATAACGCTATATCCACCTCTCGAACAACGGGCCACTGATTCTAAACGCGGCGCTCGTTCAAGTTGTTTCACACTGTCTAACGCAAGGCAATTTTATTCGTTAAGGTACGACTCTTGGCAATTAATTGGTCAACAGCATTGCTGAATTGTTCAATATTTAACTAGCATTGAATAATAGCGTCATTCTTCCAATACGTTGTTTTATTCGCGTTCATTCCCTTTCTCCGACCTTCTTGTTTCAGGTAATCGGCGCAAGAATGACGAAAAAGTTGATAACATTGACCTTAGTTCCACCGGACAGCGGTCAACTCGTTGGAGTAATTGGCGCCCACTCGAGCGATCTTTCGAAAGTCGTTGCCGATTTCTTACGAGTTTTCGAACTACCTCAGATCAGTTACGCGGCGACGGCGACGTCGTTGAGCGACAAGTCAATCTACAGCTACTTCTTCCGAACAGTTCCGCCCGACACACGACAAGCTGCTGCGTTAGCCGACATTGTCGTTGAACTAGGCTGGAATTATGTCATTACGATCAATTCTGATGGAGAGTACGGTGAGAAGGGCATGGAAGATTTTCGCGCAGCAGCGACGACTCGCGGTATTTGCATAGCAAATCGCTTGATGTTGAACTCATTTCCGAGCGAGAATGAATTCGACGGAATTGCGAAAGAGTTGAGTTTGGAGCCCAAGGCACGTGCAGTCGTTTTGTTCACATCGTTACGCGATACTCGTATGATATTGAAAGCTTTACGGCGAAATAACATCACGAAACCGTTTTATTGGATCGCAAGCGACGCTTGGGGCAACAACTTGAATGTGGTCGAAAATGTTGAAACTTTTGCTGATGGTGCTCTCACGTTGACGCAACTGAAGATGCCAGTTGAAGGATTTAGCGATTATTTTAGGAATTTGAGTGTTTACAATTCGAGGTACCGTAACGATTCGTGGTTACAGGACTTTTGGGAGAGCCATTTTAAGTGCAAACTTCCTGGCTCTGTTGGAAACTTTGCCCAGAATTGCACTGGTCAAGAGAGTTTGAAGTCAAGCAATTTTGATTTCGCACCCGTGCAGACGGTCGTGAATGCCGTCTACGCGATGGCGCATGCGCTAAACGACTACATCACAGACCACTGTTCGACTTATCCCGACTGCAGTCAACTTCAAATAGACCGCAGTGTTTTGCGGGAGTATTTGGGGAATGTGTCATTCGTGGATAGAGCGACTGGCAAAATGTTAGCATTCAATGAGAATCAGGAAATACTAGGAAGCTACTCCATATTCAGTTTTCAGAAGAGCAATGGCTCCTACTCATATCAACCGGTTGGTGTTTGGAATGGTAGTGGGCAAAAACTAGATTTGGAGTGGTCAAAGTTACGTTGGCCGCAAATTGGTAGCGGTCCTCCTGTTTCGTTGTGTAGTAATACATGCGAACCTGGGTTTTATCGGCAACCTAAAGGAATCCACAATATCACGTGCTGTTGGACGTGCCAGCCATGCAGTTCGCGTGAGATAGTCGTGAACAACGTCTGTACGAAATGCGCGTTTGGTGAAGTGCCTAATTCCAATCATACAAGTTGTGTGGCTTTGCCTACGGTGGACGCACTCACTAAGGGCTCGTCTCAAGCGTCGCTGACCATATCGATACTTGGTTTAATATGTGTTATTGTAGCTGCAGGGATATTTTTCTATCATAGTAACGTACCGCTTATAAAAGCATCAAGCCGTGAGCTTTCGGGCATAATCTTATTAGGTCTTGCTTTGTTATTCATATTCCCTTGGTTGTTAATGGTGGAGCCTACCTCTGCGACTTGTATTGCACAGACCATCATCCTTGGAGTTGCACTGGCTTCGTGCTATGCCCCTTTGTTCATGAAAATTCTGCGAATTTATAGGATTTTTGAAAGTGCTCGTAAATCTGCGAGCAAACCTGTACTGATCAGTCCGACGTCTCAAGTCTTAATTGCAGTTGGTCTTATAACGATCCAGCTTCTGTTTTCTCTTATTTCATTTTTCCCCACACTTCCTAAGCCGATAGCTCGCCATATAGACAATGGCAAAGCGTTGTTTGTCGAATGTTCCGTGGGAAAAGACGTCTTCGCCACATTACTGAGTTATAATATGTTTCTAATGATTCTTTGCACCGTTATGGCTTTTAAAACTCGAAAATTTCCGAGGAATTTCAACGAAGCGAAATACATAGGCTTCACCATGTACTTCACTTGTTTCGTATGGATAATTTTCTTCCCGTCGTACCTCAGCAGCGGCAATGGCCTGGATCGAGTTATCTGGGAGAGCAGTGCAGTGATTCTGATTGGTTGGATTACACTAGTAGGTCTGTTTGGACCGAAGATTGGTCGTCTGATATTGGGAAGTCATATGAATAGCAGTACGGATCAATTGGCGGTTACGACTAATAATACAGTTTCCCAAGCCGCTGTGGTGCAAGTTAGTTGTAACACGGACTTATCACAGGTAGACGCGCAGGACAAACGCGAGGACACGCAATCGGGATGCGAAGAGCACGCAGCTAAAGAGAACGAAGAGTATGATAAAGAGGAAATGGGAGAGTCGAGCGGAGAGCAAGGCCAATAAAGGCTTTACGGGCCAATAGAGACGTTACAGCAACTAGTTAGGTTCTTTGGATTGATATCCGGGTCTTAGTACACGTGCCTTTCCGTTTCTTGCGCTGCAGTTGTTTGAAGGTCTTTTTCGGGTCTTTTGTCAAAATTAGCTCATGCCTACTCAGGTTAACTTGAGCTGTGAAGTATATTTCTCCGCAAACATGAAGGTATATTTTTGATACCGATGGTTCTTGGCTCAATCGCACAATTATTTATGGCACTCTTCGGACAGAAATATAAAGACTATTTTCCCTTTAATTGGGAAAAGGATATTGTCGTTTTTGTAATATACACATTCATTAATCTAAGCAGCAATCAATTCATATTGTTATACGTTTGAATTATGAAGAAGCTTCTATTATTGTACGTTTTGTCTTCTTGTTCGTGTGTTTATAAACTTGTTCATAATGGAGATATAGTTATTGCAGAAAAGGTTCGGAGATTTTCGTAAAGTGTATAGTCTATTTCTTTTTCTTCCTCACGTTCATGACGAAGAAACCATTGGAGTGAAGACGTTTCCATGCGATGCTGTTTTTGTCAGAATTGAACGTGAGTAGTCGTTTACTGCTTATAGAGTTTCTTTTGCGCATTTTTGGTAGTTGATACGAGTTCATGGCAGGAAATTTTTTAAAGTTATATTAGTTTGCGCGCCCTGGCCTGTCTGTGGAAAAACGTTTTTGAAATTACTGGACATTTTTGGTAATCTTAACGATCGACATTTGGCTTTTGATATTGAGCATGCGTAATGATAGCCGCTTCGACCGTTGTCAACAAACAAAGTGGCGGCTGATTTCAAAAATATTTTGCAGAATAAAATGTTTTCTGCAGCTAGAATGAAGCTCGTTTCGTAGTATGTGCCTGAAAAGTGCTATGGTGTATTAGTCCTCCTTTCATTGAAAAGGCAAGTTTTAAAGCTGCAGGAGCAGTGACCTGAATCTTGTCTCAATTACTTCTTGGAAATTCTGGAAAATTTGATGGTGATTTCGTGTAGTACTGTGATGATGTTTGAAAGTAAATGACTGTTTAAAGTTGGTTTACTTTGTAACATATATAATGTGAGTGTTCTTGTGGTAATTTTGTGGTGTAAGTGTTGGAATTGTATCTTTAATATGCAGCATAGGTGTTAGAAACCTGTATAAATGCTGAATTTGTATAGGCCTATCACATATAGAGCCTGACCCGAAGATGAATCTCAAAAAAATAGCAGCAAATATCTGAAATACCATTTCATGTAGTATGGTTTGCAGCGCTGCTCTATGCATTAATAACTTGACAATTATAGTATCCATTGGTGATGCACTTTGGTGTGCCCTGTTTAGCTATTTTACTCAAATCCGTAATTCTAGATGACTTCTTGTGTCAGGGATATACTTGCCATTTACGTGGAATGGCTAGCGTCTCTAGAATCTGACTTTTCTTAAGTTTTTGCAGTTTGCAATGGGGGAAGAACAGCCTATATCGCAAACAGAGATACTCCAAAAACTGGAGAGAGTAGGCAACTTGGAGTCGGTGATCACAGAGCAGCGCATGAGAATAGAGAAATTAAAAACTACATATGAACTGTTGAAAGCTGAACATATTCAACTACAAGAGGTATGTTAATCTAGAGTCTTGAAGTTGAATATTGCTGATCAGATTGCTTGGCACAAATTGTAACATGTCAACATCTCTATGTTTTGAATTAAATTGTGGTGTTTGATAGTGAAATTTAGAGATGGGTTTGTTAAAGGAATTGTTATAATATTTTTTCATTGTTCAGCAAAAGGAACGAAGTGAAAGAGCTTCTATTGAAGCTAGGAATGAGATGAAAGAGATGCAGCAGGAATGCCAAGATTTGATCAACAAAGCTAGAACAGAAAAAGATGCCAAGATACAGGAATGTGAGCAACTTCGAGCTCAGGTATTATTTTGCTCTTATAGATACGAGATCTGACGTAGTTAATAGTTTATAATAATTTATCATAATTTACATTAACTTAAACAGGATAATAATTTATGATGACTTCAGCAGGATAAGAACTTTTAAAATCAAACTTAGTACTATATTGAATTTATAGATTTTCACTCCTCAGAAAGTGGAAATTTTAAGAATGCGCTTGCAAAGTGAAATTGAACAGCCTTATCGAAAGGTACAATTGTGCTGTCCATGTTATTAATGTAATCAAAAAGGTCCTGCTATTTGTGTTTTTCTTGCATATAATTGTAGGATATATTTATTCATAAAATCATCATTACAAGTATTCACAAATCTAAAGGCCTATTCACTCAGGTGATTTTTGCTGCGATTTTCCATGTATTGAGGAATGCGAGAGTGTGAATACCTGGCAAATATATCAGATGCAACAATTTTGCCAGTTGATGCACTCATCAGCCAATTTCATCGACTTGTATATACCTGTATATACAGGTCAGTGGTAAGTCTACTTTATCACATACACCAAAAGGAGAAAAAATCGCAGCAAAAATCACTTGTGTGAACGCACTTTAGCAGTAAAGTAAACAATCTCTGATGTATTTACACATTTTATGATATTATTTGTAATAGGTTAATATTGGTATTAAACTATTACAAGAATAGAGCATACCATAAAAATATTTCGTTATTACTTCCATAATAAGGCCTGTTTTACACGGGTGATTTTTACTGCGATTTTTCTCCTCTTAGTGTATGTGATCGAGCAGGTTGACTTGGCAAGTGCATTTAGCAAAATTGTTAGACCAAGTATACTCACCAGTTATCCACTCTTTCACATCGTTCAAACCCAGAAAAAATCGCATCGAAAATCGCCCGTGTAAACGGGCCTGCAGATTTATCGCGTGTGTTCATAATATCTGTATACTGCGTTTTCTAATTAAGAATTGAATTTATTTCATAAAGTTGCTTTAAAGAATTGTTTCCCAATTTTTTAGAGGCTAGAAACGTTAGAAAACGAACTTCAAATTTCTAAAAGGTAAGTTTGCTATCACGGGCACAGTTCATGCAAAACTCTACTGTGTAAACACAAACATAATGCACTTCTCCCCTCCTCAATGAAACATAAAGTACTGTCTTTATATAATATTTAGAGATTTCAATAAGCTCCGTTATGATTACTCTTTCCTGAAGTCTGAGTATGAACACGAGCATTCACAATATAAAAGGATTCAAGATGAGACGAAAAGTCAATACGAAACACAGGTAAGTTACGTGACTTTGGAAGTTTTACTTGTTAACAGAAATGTGTTCTTATCTGTTTTTTGTTTCTGTAAAATGTTAGCTATTTCTAGAGCCCGTTTTCCACTGCAGCCTTTCCAGCCAGCCTTTCTTTCGCCGAGCGCTGGTGAAAAATTTCGACGATGGACGATGACGTCTATTTATTTGTAGTTCTTGTAAAAACGGATGCATAAACTTAGGAACAGCTCTTGTAAGACAGTTCTTTTCTGATTGATGGAGCTGCTGTCAAAGCTTTCATTAAGGCCGACACACACCAGACGCGATTCGGCAACGCGATGCGATTTTTCAACTTTCATTGACTGGTAACTTTG
>JAODVQ020359434.1:14773-30571 GCA_025400075.2 Phenganax stokvisi | reverse complement strand
ATTATTCAGGGTGTGTGATTTTGTATTTGAAATGAAAAGTGCTCATTTTAACGTTAGCGTTGTTGAGCTCGCGTCGTAGAATCTTAAGGTCCCTAATGTCACACCAAGGAAAACTAAAAATTCAATAACCACTGGTAACATCACTAAGAGAAAGTGGAAAAAAACATTGGTCATTTTAGGATACCTGTGCAACCAGATATCCTTTGTCCTGCAGCATCAATAAAGAGCGGGTTACAGCGATAATCTGTGACACATTTAGCATCTGGATCTACAGCACAGGTGGTGATCTTGCAGGGGTTGAAACCACAAATTAACTCTGACGATATCTGAAGCACATTCGACCCTGAAAGAGTGATAGAGAATTTGAGACCATATCAATTGGTGAAGTCCGAAACAAAACTGGAATGGTTAAGAACTTATTTAAAAATTTCCAAACTTTTTCTAAAATAGACCTTTTATGAATAAAACGTAAAATTCTTCGCACTTTTTTGAAAAGTTTTTATGACCTGAAAATGACTTTTTGTGCAAAATACGTAGATTGGCAAGTTGGGGTGAAATTTGGGACCGTTTTGGACATGAACAGAAGTTTTGAAAAATTGGCGTGAAAGTCAAAGGTGGACCTCTATGCAAAACTTTTTCAACTTTTTGAACAATTTTCAGTAAAGTGAACATGATGTTTTCAAACAATTTGCTGAGTGAATTTTTCTATGATAATTAAAACATACGTACCTTTGCATTTTATTCTTTTTCCCATTTCATTGACAAAGAATGGACGACATTCTGTATCGACTAAACACTTGGCGTCTACAACGTTGCATCTCGTGAAAGAACAAGGATTAAATGAGCACTTCTTCTGAGCTAAAGGTCGCAAAAATAATTGTGCAGAGTCTGTAAAAAGATATCAGAGAACGTTAGATATTACTACGACTACAGAATACCTCAGTTTTTTTACAAACTACTGTTAGATGAAGATAAAATTTTTGAAAAGAAAATACATTACAGTTCTTCATTAAATTAATATAATTATGGACAATCCCTGACCTTGATGTGGTCTGCTTTTTCCCTACCTTTGCAACGTTTCAAAACTTTTCCTTTATCATCAAAGAATGTCGGAATACATTCAAAATCAGTCACACAAATCGCGCCTTTATTTGCTAAGCAACCAACACGCTGACATGGATCAAATCCGCAAAGAAACTTCGGAGAATACGAAGTAAGTTTTTGGACAGCTGCGACTTTTTCTCCTAAAAATGGAAAAGTTATCATCACAGAAGTATAGCTTGGTTTCAGTGAGCCGACAGTACATGATGGTCAAGCTTGCAACGTCGTTACACCTGTAGCAATCTTATGGTGTGATAACACACGCATATAAACGAGAATAAGTTTGATTTGCGTACTGCTAGAAAACTTTTAACTTCTGGCCGTGGGGGGGGGGGGGGCTTTGCTCGAAGCGCGTTTCGCTTAAACGGTGGATAAGTTTAAAATATACAAATCAGATTTATGAATTCCTTTAACAACGAAATTGAAAGGTTTTTAACTGACTATAATATATATGTATTTACCAATTGTTTTTCTACATAAGATTTGATTTGAAAGTTTTAGAAGACGAGTTTTTGAATTCTGATTTGTCCACCGTTTGAGCTAAACGGGTTTCAAGCAACCCGCCCCTGAATTCGAACGCTATTTGCTTGGCCAAGGAGCTTGCTAAGACTCCGTTTACACGGTGCTATTTTCGCAAGCGTTTCGTTCTGTTCCTGATTTCCATGGAAGTTTCAAACAATAGAGAACGCCGATGAAACGGCATCGTGTAAACGGAGCCTGAATTTGTTATTGTGAACATGCCATATATGCATACCTCGACAACTGCCACATAAGCGCATTTGGACAGGCAATTTGAAGCATTCTTTGCCACCAAACGCTGGCTTTGGGTTCGTACAACTACGATGTCGCTCCATGATGCCACAAATATCAGAACATGAAGACCATTTTGACCAGTTCGATAAACCACCATCCACTGTAATCGTGAAAAAAACATTTGATATAACAAAACAATCTTGAAAAGAACCAACAGCTTATTCGTTGAATGAGGCCCCGTTTACATGGGACCTTTTTATCCGTAAACACCTGCATCGCAGGCGAATAATCAAGACGGCCGCCATTTTGTCACAGTGATTTAGCATTGCACGCTTATGTTCTTCCGGGCGAACAGTATGAAATATATTTGTTTTAACATTCACGCCGCCCTGAATTCATACCGATTCGGAGGAAGTCGGCTCGTTCCAGCAGGGCATCTGCTACTAGCAATATGGCAGCCATGAAAACCGTCTTACCCGACATTGGGGCAGTCGGATATCTGTACAGTCTCTAATTTGTGGTCGTACCAGCACTGACCTGGGCAAGGCATCATGGGACATTTCTTGGCCAATATCGTAGGTCGCTGACAATGTCTTTTAAGCTCTCCACTCACAGCGTTTATACAATAACGTTTCCTAAACGCATATGCCTGCTGACCACATGTACGCGTGCACTCAGACCACGATCCCCAAACAGTGTACAAGTATTTCTTGTGATTGGCTGTTTGAATACGGACAACATTGCTCGGAGACTGATCGCTTAATCCTTCGTCGTCAGTGTCCGACGCACCTAACCAAGTTTAAGAACAACCTTTTCACAGTTCTGATATTAGCAAGCTGTAAAGCCCGTTTTCCACAAGGCGGAATTTTCCGTGCGGAAAATAAATCTAGCAACATGATTGGTTCACTTTATGTTGCTAGCCAATCAGTTTGGTAGATTTATTTTCCGCACCGAAAATTCCACCTAGTGCAAAAACGGGCTTAAGATTGTAAGACGCAACCTAGACGATGCAACCGTTAAGATCGAACCTTAAAATACCCATTTCATTCAAAAACAAACGTGCAAGAATTGAAAAGAATAGTGTTGATGTTGTAGTATGTTACACTACGGACCTCCCATCCAAGAAAATTTTCTGTGCGAATTCATAGTATACTGAAATACCTGACTGGCGTTCTTTAATAGAAAACTACGACGAATTTCTCAAAAATCATGCAGTTCTCAACAATGAAATCGCAGGATATGACACACATTTATAATGACGGTCGCGCCGTAGAATCTTAAGCTCGCTATTACACTATAACTGATGACTTAACTTTTCAGCAATCCAGTCTAGTGTCTTCATCACACCCTTTCGCTATTCTGGTTTACTTTTGAGAATAAAACTGAACAAAAATTAAAGAATGTCTTTACCTTCGTTATCTTCCGCAAGATTCTCGTCAGCCTCCATCTCATCTTCGGTGCCAATACGTGGACTGTCGCCAGCTTCGACTTCTTCGAGACTTCCATCGTGCTCATTACCAGGAAAGTCATCCACGACGCCGCCAAGCTGAACTCTGGGGCTATCCACATTCTTTTCAGAAATTTGGTCAAAAGTGTTTTCTTTGCTCTTGCCTTTTTGATGTGAAATTTCCGTTCCAGCTTCAAACTTTATCGTTGATTCGTTCAACTGTTGATGTTTGGACTTTCCTGAACGAATAAAAATAGAAATACTTGCAACAAATACAACATGGCAAAGCAAAATGTCACAATTTACGACCAAACGTCTTAACACATCAGTTTAGTGTCTTCATCACACACTACCCTGCTCTGCTTTAGTAAAATTAATGCAACTTAGCAAACAGAATAACGAAAAACCCAACGTTCTACTACTCCAGTTTAATGTGAGGGGTAGAGGCTGATTTCATCACTCGCAAACACACGTGTTTCCAACACTCGCCGGTCGTCGCAACAAAAATATTTTTTTATTTTGCCACAATAGTCTACAACAATCGGCCACAGTCGTCGCCGATACATTAGTACAAGCCGTTTCAAATAATTTATACCAGTATTATACAGTTTGCAATACTTGGTGTCTATCGTAATCTTGAGATCGCCGAGCATCGCAGTCTGTTTTGACTTCCGAGTAATGAAAGCCAGCCTGAAATTATTCGGGAAAATTGGACAGAAATTTTTTGGATTAAAAGTCCCTTCAAATTTTCGAGTGATTTTGGGATATTATTGACAAGTTTATTGGAATTTCAAGATTTTACTTCTACTTCAATGACAACAAGAACATCTAAACAGTACTGAAGTAAAAACCTGAACAAGAGACAAAGGGACATTTCTGATATTCCTCACTGGGTTCGGGGCAAGCCACGTCAAAATCCCTCTGTACCAGTCTACCACATTTCCTCTGCCGCGTTCTGACGGCACCGTTATCGCAAGGCCTGGAGCATGGTCCCCAGGACTCCCACGCCAAAATATCCTCTATAGTTTCCGGTTTGCTAAACATGTGCTTGACCGCTGAGAAGAATGATTGCAGCTTCTGCGAGGCTTTCGATTGATTACGAAAAACTGCTTCATTCTTTGTAGATGTGTTTTGATGTAAAATGTTCGTACGACGAAATTTTGAAGAATGCTTGATAGGATTATCTTCAGTGAAATAAAATCACATAAAGGATTTATCACTAATTAATAATATATTGACTATCGATCAATTATTAATCAATTATAATCCCTAATGAATAGATCGAAAAAAAAATCCCAATACTCTTCGCCAGAGATAGGTCATATAGTTTAGAGACTTGACTGAAGTCTTTGCTTTATCTTCTTGTTCAAATGTGCACAGTGAAGACATGGTTCATTGGAGATGTGTTTTTCTTGTTCATATTATGGCAAAAACATTCTACCATAAACTAGCAGCTCATTCATTATAGAAGTGTCTAATGAAGTTTGGTGAGTTTCTAAATTTGAATACTCCTATGTATGAGCTGTAATATTATGTGTCTTATTCGATCTATTGAAAAGATGACCAGTAAAAGATACAAACATACAAAATTCTTACCAAGGCTAGACTGCTCTTTTAATTTTCCAGTAGCGCTACCACTATCTGAAGACTTTGGTAAAACGTCCATATTGTTATCAAGTTCATCTACGAATGTCTTCTTCGCTTCAGAAATATTGTTAGATATACTCCTATTCAATCCACCAGCCCTATGAATATCTGACAGTTTGGTGGAGCTCAGTTTAATGTTTGTGGAGTTAGTTTTATCCAAACCCATTTCCTTAACAATCTTATTTCGATCAGTTCCATTGATTAAATCATTGACAACATTATCACTACCAATTGGCTTATTATTCTCCTTTGAAAGATCTTCTTTGTTTCTTATTCCTTTGAAATCAGTTCTGTCATTCGTACTGTCCATGCCTTGTGTTATATCAGACTGGCTACCATTTGACGCGTTCATCATGCTATGTCGCCGTCTTTCTGGTACTTTTGAGCCGATTCCTGTTCTGTTTGTATCAATAACAGACGTTTTTCCCGGACCAGAACTTGTATTCACTATGGGAAAATCTCTGATGGAAGACAATTTGAAACTTTCATGATTCAAAGCCCCTAAGTTGTCAACATTTTGTTGACTGCTCCACAATTCATGTCCGGTGTTTGAAGTTTTAAAATTCTGTGATGAGTTTACCAAACTTTTACCCAGCGAATCAACTTCTTTTTTCATTTTTACAGCCAAAGATTTGTTCAAATCTCGCTGTGAAGCTAAAGTACTATTGCCATCAACTTGCAATGCTGAACTTTTTTGACGAGATTTGTCACCGTTTCGTGTTGAATTTTCACTAAAGTGACCATTTGGCCATTTCTTTCCCGCAGAAAAAAACGAATTGTTCGCCGATACTTTGTGTAAAGGGCTGAATACAGTCCTTGGTTTGTCTTTTAGTTTAGTTTCACTACGTTCTTCTAAAGAAGTAGCTAGACCATTTTGAGATGACCTGTTTGTTAACCCCTCGAATTTGCTAGGCGGTCGTACAGGAGTTTGATGCAGCACTGAACTAGTCTGAGAGTCATCTACAATGGAATTGTAATACTGTATTATATAATGTATAAAAATCTCTGCCTTATCAAGATCAGGAATTGTACATATTTGTACTATATAGCTTTGCCATACAGTTTTTGCCAAATGTATTACAATAAACGTTGCAAAAACTGTGTCTTCATTGGCTTAAGGTGCCTAAACAGTATGCCAAGATCAGGGATTGAACAGAATTTTAACATTAATAAACTTCGAAAGTTGATCATTGTTCGCCGCCCTGCGAGCCTTGCATATCCACAACTAACCCAACTTACTATCCATGACTTCAGTAAGGACCATATCTTTATTCACAGTTATCTCTTCATGTCCTCTCTTTACAGCCTCTTCATCCACTTCATCCAATTTACTCTGATCCGGGACTACAGTACCGCTGCTTACCGTCGCAAATCTCGGGCTCAAAACTTCTCGCACTGAACTTGAAGTCACTGGAATGCAAAAAATAGTTGTGAGTGAAAGGCAAATGATTATATACCCCTTAATAACATACAAAACATCAAGGCAATAACTACTTTGAAAAGTGCAAACATTGTTAAATTATTCTATTGCTTTACTCGTGCTTCAATTCAAAAACACGCGACCACACGAGTTTATGAAATGCTTATTGAAGCGAATAAAACTCGCACAAAACAGCCAACCGTAAAATTCAAAATCTATACATTCATTCAAGCGCTAAGTATATGACCAGGAATGAACTATTCCGACGAAATATCCAAGAAATTTAACAACATAAAAGTTACTTCTACACACAATTTCAAAAAATAACTAAAGCAAAATTTTCAATGAATATCAAACCTGCTTTCACGAACTGGCCAAGAAAAACAACAATACAAAGACATCTCAAAGAACAAATACTTCGCCGAGAATTCATCTCCGAGTCTTTATTAGTTTACAAAATGAAAGCATTCTGTATTCTGTATGCAAAATCAAATGTAAGCCTTAATTCAAGGCAATTCTTTTAACTCAAGTTTAATAAGAGACATTTTAAACGTTTGAGATTTCAAATTTTGCCATTTTAATTTCACGCATGAGTAGATTTGCAGAAATGTTGAACTCATCGGAGCGTGACCAGTTCACCGTAAACAGCACGATAAAAAGTGTCGAGATGAAGGTCAGGGATTGTACATATTTATAATATTTGAGTCATTCATAGAAGTGTTGCAATACATTTTCTTAAGCAAAAACTTCGTCTTCATTGATTTAAAGTTCAAAGTCAGGGATCGTAGATATTTATAATAATTGAATCAAACATTCATTTAAATTGTCTATATGGAGGTCAGCGATTGTATCTATCTAAGTCACTCAAGTGATTTAGGGAACAATTGCAATGTTGCTTTTACGCAAAAAGCTTCCATTTTATTAAATGAAAGTGTGTCTATATGAAGAATAAAGCATACCTTTTGGTTGGGATAGTTGGTCTTCCTCATTCCAAATTCGGTGTTTTTGATCAAAATGTCATATTCTGTGTCTTCAGGCTCGTATCTAGTAGCTATTGAATCCTCATAACCAACAGGAACTAGATATACACGCCACAAATATATAGCAAAAGGATTAACCAGAATGCATGGAAATAATTCTGAAATTACATGACTGAGAGAATTACACATCCAAGATTTGCAATTCAATCGAATAAGCCATAGCCAAGTAAGATACTCTAAGAAACTCGCTCACCTTTGATGTAATTCCTTGAGCCGTGAGAATAAGCACAAGGGAAGGATACACCAATAAAAGGGAACAATGTCAGCCAAAACACAGAAGAAGTCATCATGGAAAACTAAAATCCATTACGAAACTGATCATTTTTCGGTCATAGTTTTTCAAATCAATATGTTTGCTGTTAAAAAAGTTTCAGCAAACAAATCAAAGCTTCCAATAACGAATGTGAGTTCGACATGTCCAACTGAGTAAATTTTTCAAATGTTGATGTTTTTCACTATGCCGCCTGTTATACTGTCTAAAGTTGGCTCTTTTGTGACTGGATGTGGTCATAATGGCTTCGGTGATGCTGTCGTTAGGACAAGCACGTTTCACTAATGACGTTGTTGGTCTGATTCCCAGTGCAGCTTCGACCTCTTTATGTGAAAAGAGTCCGTCAACTACACCGGCAAAAGTCGTACGTTTTTTCCGAGTACTTTGGTTTCTTCTTGCACGGAGAGTTGAAAGGATGGGTTAGAATAAGTAGCTTAGGAGAATTAACACTGCAACTGCAGTGTTTGTTCATGAAATATACTAAAGTTAAGTTTGCATTATTGCTAGATGGTTTGCTAAAAACATTTCAAGAAACACTTTTTTAAAAAATTTATATTTACAAGTTAAATTTTAAATTGGTGTCATATATGGCGAGTAAATTTGTCCCAATTTGTATAATATCTTGCATTTATTTAACAACTATGTATTCATATATTTGTTTTACAATTTTCAGTACGAAAGTGATTACGTTATCAACTTTTAATGATGTATATACAAATTTCGACCGACTTTTAAAAATTTTCATTCAATTAATTTCATTAAATTTTAATATTTAGAGTAAATTCGAATTACTTCATCAAGGCCAAAGAAGCTGTTTCTAAGTTGTGCACCACCAAACCTTTTCGACAGTTTTACATTTTTTGGTCAATTTATATTTCACGTTTTGTGTTTCTGTAAAATTAAATATGTCAGTCACTGATCATCGCACAGGCAAAAAATCTAGACAGGTTTTATCGTAGTGAATGGATAGACTTTACAAACCTTTGATGATTCACTGAGGATTTTTTTGTCTTGGGAGCTGTTATGACCATACTAAAACAGAAAAGAATTTGGTAAAACTTGTCAAAAATGTGCCATAGAAAAGTGATGAAAAATCTTGGAGGTGGTATACATTATATAATACAGATATATATATTGTATACTTACAATTGTCGAGTTTCTTTCGGTGTCTCGCCTTTGGTCTCAAAGTAAAAATATGTGGTAGGCTTTTTATTCGAGATAATTTTCATAGATTTTTTTACAGTTCCAGTGACCAACCCACGAGCACTGTTCAGTTTTCCACTAACCAAATCTTGCAAACTAATTGATGAAGGATCTATACTTGATGATGGTGAAGATACAATCACCTTTGGTAAAGAGACCATTTTTGATGAAGAAGAGCTTACTCTTATTGTTTCTTTTGTAGGTTTCTCAGATCTTCGTTCGCCATTTTCGGCGTTTAATAACGCGAATAATGGATTGGTGAAATTTCTGGAGTTTTCTATCATATTGAGGTTTGGTTGGTTTTCGTCACCATTTCCCTCATCCTCCTCACGCACATCTTCTTCATGATCAGACGTCTCAGGCCGATCATCGTCATCAATATATTTGTCTCGTTCTTTACTATCGTGAAACTGATTAAGTCGATTGTTATCGTAACTATCATCATCATTATCGGAATCGACATCATCATCGAATTCATCCTGATTATCCTCATCAAAATCTTGATCGTCATCATTATTATCCGAGCCGATATGATCGCGATCTTGCCCAACATCATTATCTTCATCATCATCGTAATCATTGTCATCGGGTTCTGCTTCATATTCTGCATCGTTGCTTTCCTCTATTTTGTTTGACTTGGACGCAGTTTGCTCTTGAAATCAAATGATAACAGATTTTAAATCTCAAGGTTTTTCACAATATTATAACTCATCGCCAACGTTTTTCTATATCCATTGTCAGTCACAGATAAAGAAGAAATTACTTGGAAAAGAAAAAAGATTTTACTCATCAATGATCAGCGACAATAGAGACACAGCAAGACATTACCAATGTATGTGGTAAAAAAATCACATGAACAGCTGCGGCTAAATTTGATTTGTTTACTTTTAAAAGGGTATAAATTACTGAATTTCACCACCATTCGTTGAGTAGTGTGAGATAACTGAAGGCGACCTATATTGATAACCAAAGGCTATATAATATACCTTCACATTTTCGAATCCATTCATTAAAAGTGTTCACAAATACAGGGCGACATTTTGAAGTGACGAGGCATTTTGCGTTAGGATTATCTTGACATGATTCGCCATTGCATGGGTCATACCCACAAACGTCACGTGTTGGCACTTTTAACACAGCTGAAAGCGGTACAAACTAGTATTATTTGTTCGCAAATTTCGTTTATAATTTATGAAGAAACTTCAAAAGAAAAGCATGTTTAATTAATATCTGTGTATTTTGATACAGAATTCTGTCTAAATTAACGTCAGAAATAGCGAAAGAAAATCGACAATTGTAAAAATATATAGATACACGATAGATTTTTCTGCAATATCTTTAGTTAAATACTTTTTATATCATAAGACGATGGACATTATCGTTTCCTTCGGCTCACAGAGATGCCAAAGCCGGGAAAAACCAAACCCAAGGCTGACAGAAGGAAAAGGCAGACAGTTTATACCTGTACATTTCTGTGGCTGTCCCTCAGCGTCGTAGTAGACTGCTTCACATTTCGTTCCCACCACGCAACGTTCCTCAGTAAAATCCATGAGACAACGAGTAAACTCACATGGATTTATCTTGCATACTTGGGGTACCTGTGCTGGACTGATGTAAATATGTTTGCCTAAGAGAGAGAAAACAAAACATAAGGGCTTGTGTAAGATAGTTTGAACACTAATTTTTAGCCCATTTTTATGAAAACTTGTGCACGGTGAAGACATAATCATGGATGATATACTTTGGAAACTTACCAATGCATCCCTCGATTCTCTTGTTATTTTCATCAAAAAACACAGGACGGCATTTATAGTCGCTGACACAAGAGCCAAGCGGAGAAAGGAGACACTTGGATATATCACAAGGGTTAAAACCACATAACTGTTTCGGATCGATATCCACTAAACTTGACTTCTCCTCCACTTAAGAAGAAACAATATATCAATGACTTTGTCAAAATAAAAGGATCTTTGTCGACGAATCCAACTGTCAGGAGTTAATTGTATTAGAGCATAATATACAACTGAGGCTGGTTTTTCGAAAGGTGGATAGCGCTATCCACTGGATAGTGATTTTTTGTAACCTTCGTGAAATTTCCTGTTGATCGTTATAACGTGGAATTGCGACTGATATCGATAGATTAAAGATTTTATTCTTTAAATCGTTAACCAAAATGAAAGTTTCGGCAAATTTCGTCCGATTTTATGAACGTTGAAAAATTCGCTATCCAGTGGATAGCGCTATCCAACTTTCGAACAACCGGCCCCAGTTCGAGTGAAACTTGTTAAACGAAAGTCATGAAAAGCACACTTACCAGTATAAAGTTATTTATGAAAGTTTGTCAAAGAAAGCTAGTTAATGAAAGCTGTGCTCGTCAGTGTAAGAAATTTTTGCCTACCTGGAATTTTGCAATCTTTGGGTTTACAAGTCCTCTTCTCTACTCTTCGACCCGCACAAGGTTCACCACTGTGACTATAACATTGTCTGTAGCGTTTCTGATACGGCTTCTTGCATTCACATCTACTCCAACCTGACCACTGACCCAATTTACCAACCACTAAACACACGAAAAATACACAAAACTTGAGAATTTACAAATCGTCACAGTTCTGGTTCAGTAAAAATACAATTGACAACCCAGTGTTTCAACACTCTAATCTAGCGTTCTCATCACACCTTATCACTACTCACGCTTAGTAAAATGAATGTTACTTCACAAGAAGGCAAAATTCACAGCTTAAAGTCCGACACTCCAGTAAAGTGCTTGTCTGTATTACACATTGTCGCTGCTAAGGTTTGGTAAAAGACTAGACTACAGTGTCAAAACGATGAGTCGCATAGACTGTAATTTCTTGCCAAGATGAACGCCCTTGAACAGAAGTTGTTATCTCATACCATGACGCGGTTTAGGACTTGACACCACAGCTGCACGATTGCACGAAACAGCTTTACACAAGGACAATTGAAATCTTTCACCTTCGCAATCTGCGCCATTATTTGACGGTGAGGGATTGGTACAGTATCTTTCACGCGATTGGAGAGATCGCATCCCACATTTATCGTTGCATTCAGACCAACTTGACCACTCCGTGAAACCGCCATTAATGATATCATTTCCTAAAAAATACGAGAGCACATGAAGAAAAAGATATAATGAAGACTTTGGTCGAGTCGCTAATTGACCATATATCCTCAACGACTACGTCTTCACTGAGCACAAGTTTACATGCGTAAACATGAACAAAAAGATAGAGCAAAAACTTCGATCAAATCTCAAAACTAGAGACAATACATAGATCAACATTCCTAACCTTGAGAATACATAAGAGCTGAACTACCATTTCTGTCCACAAGATCTAAGTTATATGAAATATCCTGTCTTGTAGTGGCTTTCGCAGTACGAGTCTTTGAGGCTCTATTTATAGTCCAAGCCCAATGTGGTGTGATCGAAACCAATAGAAAATTGAAACTAACGACGGGCAGAGGCAAAACTTTGATTTTCATGGTAACAACGATGCATTAATCTAAGGAAATGAAATAATTTGTTAGAAATTTAGGCTATGTGCACACGGGAATGTTTTTGAGCGTTTTTATTTGTGTTTTCATGCGAAAACGGATGCAAACACTAACAATATAGGGCAGAGGCTGCTGCTAATTTAATATAGTGAAAATATTTTCCCTTGAAAAGTGGTAACTAAGCGTTAAAACGACAAACAAGACACAAACGATTTTGAAAACGTTTGAAAACGGCGCCCGTGTGCACGTAGCCTTATATATGACAAAGTATGTTCGCACGAAGTTTATATAAAGATATCTTCAAAAAGTACTATTGTCTGAAAAAGTTCAATACAACGAAAAACCCTAAAAGTAGAATGAATATATCAAAATTACGCATTTCTATCAAAATCATATCTTGCTGATATATACCAAAGCTTTGTGATCAGAAAACTCTACTCCCATACTTGCGAATTATTTTCTCTTAAAATCTAATCTATAATCACAAAATTCCATTCAAAAACAACAAATTTTATACACTTTTGACGCGCTCCAGTAGACCAAGTAATAAAAACAGGTGGTGACATGGAAAATATAACGGTCTAAAGACCTAGTCGTTTTCTAAACTATAACTATCAAAGATATGAACCGGAGACTTGACAAAACTCTTTGGCCTATCGTTCGTTTAAAAATGGTCACCAGAAAATTTATTCACGACTAAATTTAATCATGTACGTGTCTAAGCTCCATATTTCAAGCAACATTAAATTTTTCTCAAAATCGAATCCTCTTTTAAGGAAAACCGAGATTCCCATTTATTGGATTTTCGCCATCTATATGCGCTCGCAAATCATCAATGACACTATCCAGCGGTACATAATGTCCATCTTGCGAGTCGATTAAATCCCTTGCGGGAGCTTCAGACTGGATCGCACGTCCTGCCCCAACACGCGGTATGTCCCCGCGTGGAGAACCAGCTTCGAGCTCGGCTAGACTCAGCGGATTTTCTTTCTCAAGCCCAGGCTCTCCCTCGGTGGTATAATCTTGGCGTATCACCGGAGACGCTAATCCCGAAAATCTGCTCTCCCTGGGTATTGGATCCTCAGTATTACGTAAAGCGTTTTCAAGATCACTGATGTCCTGTTTAAGAACTTTATCATACGGACTTGGCGTCGACAGCACATGAGTAGTACCCATGCTTGGACCTTGCGCTTGCACCTCATCGCTTTTCACAAGTCTGTCAATGTCCCCAAGTGCATTTGGTACTTGCGTCCCAGAAGGGAATCGAACATCTCCTTCTTGGAGATCGTGCAAGATATTTGAATGCACCCCACCGGAACCTAATCCATCGAAGGATACTTTTTCCTCAGAATCAAGTCTCTCCGAGTTTAATGCCTCGTCAGTTAATCCCTCGGAGTTTGATTCCTCGGAAGAAAACCCCTTAGAAAATAGGGTCTTGTCAGACAGAGGGTCATTATTCCGATGGTGAAGCAAAAACTCCCTAGCGTTTTGGTCTCTATCGTTCTCGAGAGGGCTTACTTTGTACACTTGAGGACTTTCAACGTAACCGTTGAAGTCTGCCGGCGGTTTTAACTTTGGTTTCCAGTCTCTCGTCACGCTAACACCGTTTCCCCCATGAGTCTGGTACTGACCGGGGGTGAAAGTGGTCAATGTCTGAATAGAATTCTTTCTTGGACTGTTTAGTTGTTTGAGTTTGTTTGGAGATACATTATTGTCGTAAGCATCCGTGTCTTCATCGAAATTGTTCGTGTCGTCGTCGGAAGTACTTGTAAGGTCATCGTCATTGTCGTGTTTGTGAAGTGACATGGTCAATTGTGCCTGAAAGTGCGACAAGTTTATTCCAATAATGAATTAAAATATACATATGTATGATCGAATCAATGCAAAGTTTATCGGAAGATATCTTACCGTAGAGAGCTTGTTCCTTCCACGAGAGTGTTTCAACTTTGCATGAGGAACGACAATATCTTTAGTAGAACTGTGCTTCAATATTTCATTCAAAGCATCCTGGCTTAACCTCAGCCAAGGTCTGTCGAACGATTTCTTTAATGAGAAAGGCGTCATGGTACGAGCGTCTGCATTCTCTTGTCCATCTTCGAGTTCTTCAAATTCAGATTCTATTCAAAAGTTGTGAAAATTTTTGATTTTGAGCGATCAAAGAGACACCATCTTCTGTTGTTTAGTGTACCTTTGCATTCAGAAACTTCTTCTTTAGAAACGAGATTCCAAAATGTTGGCTTGCATTTGTAATCTGTGAAACATCTTGCTTGAGCATCGATGGAACATAACTTTCCTACACACGGATCTTTACCACACGTTAAAATAACTGGAGTCGTCAAAACACCTGGAAAATTGACAAAGATTGCCAAGTCTTAGCCATTTGCTATTTGTTTGAAGTCTAAGTTCCGCCTTTTTGTTCATGTTCACGGCAACTTAGGCACGGTGAAGACTCAAGTCTTTGGGGGATACGGTTTGAAGTCTTGACCTTGTTTTCTTTCCTATTTTTTTGGGTCATCTTTATATAAACTTATACTTTGTTTTTCTCTCATCTTACCAGTGCAATTAAGTACATTGCCAGTGTCGTCAAAGTAGACAGGTCGACATAAAGCGCTAGTGAGACATTTTGTCATCGGAAGGTTTAAACACATGGACACCTCACATGGATCCCGCTGACACAGCTTGTTTGCAGGCACTGTTAGAAAGGTCGTTTCAACTAGATATAAAATATAATAATAAAATTGGAGGATTGCCTTCATATAAATGACTCACAGGGGAAAGAAAGCTATTTGAACAACAGCCATGTCAAACATTTTTGAGCGATGACTAACAGGAATGAAACAACGACTGAGGGAAAGATGTGCTGCAACCGCATTTACACGTTTTAACGCCGCCCCCGATTGAGCCCTGCATTCAAAACACTGAAAATTTAAAGGATATCGCGGTGCTTAAACAAGTAAATACAGTATGCATATATTTAAAAGAAGACACAGCCCTACAGTACATGCAGTGCTCCTAATCAACTAGCCGCTTCATGTATATGTTAATATTGTACCACTGCAATCTTTCTTCACATTGCCAGCACTGTCATAAAACACTGGATCACATTTAGAGTTTGGAAGACAATCAGCAAAAGGATCTGATAGACACTTTGAAAGTCTGCATGGATTAAAACCACAAGATTTGATAGGATTCATTTCATCTATCTCTTCAACGGAATCTGCTTTGGACTCGTCTGAAAAACAACAAAGCAATTGAGAAATTCAAATAGGTTTTACTGTATTCAGAAAAAGCTGAACTAAAGTTTGGTTTACAAACCCTAACTGTTCATGCAGTATTGGGCGAGATAAATAGGTTTTACTGTATTCAGAAAAAGCTGAACTAAAGTTTGGTTTACAAACCC
>JAODVQ020359434.1:0-14673 GCA_025400075.2 Phenganax stokvisi | reverse complement strand
TAACTGTTCATGCAGTATTGGGCGAGATATACACATGTTAGCATGAACAATAGTTTCAAAATTGGTTAAGATAGCTATTCGGAAAACAAGACATTTCGCATTCTCAAAACTTCGCTTCTAAAACAGAACTTCAATATCTGGTTTGATATTGCTCAGAAGTTCCAATATAAAACACCAAAATCTGTGTCTGCACTTTTTGAAAGCAAAACAATTATTTGAGAGCGAAAGCACTTTTTGCTTTAGTTTTTGAAATTCCCAGGTACCTCCAGGGTCTTTTAATTGCTCCTCAAGCTCTTTAAGGTTTCCCCTTTCATCCAATTTACCATCAAGCTTCCTTATTAATCCTCCTGTATCACCATAAAGTTCAGTAACCGTCTCACTTTGTTTTGAAATACCGCCATGGTCACTCACATGAGCTTTCAAAACTTTACCATCAGGATTTTCCGGCTCTTTTTCCACTTCATTCATCGAAACTTCCTTCGCTCTTCCTCCAGTATTCCCTAATTCATTTTCCATCATGTTTCCCACTTCCTTAGTTTCTCCCCCAATATTCCCCACTTCATTTTCCGCCTCTTTTTCCTTCGCATTTGTAGTGCTGTCACTGCCGAGCGAAAGGCCAAGGTCTGGCGCCAGTTTCTTCAGATTTTCAATGAGCTTCCTTTTCAAGTTTGACAAAATGGCGTCATCACCATTTTGTTTTGCCGTCAGAAGCTGCTCTTTCTCGTCATTAATTGTTTGTACTAGAGGAGCCTCTTGTTGTTCGTTTTGAGCGCTCGGTATTTGGGTTGCCCCGTCTTAAAAATTAACATAGAGAACTACCATATAATAATTTTTTATTATAATCTTGAAAGTGACAAAAACACGAACATATGATAATAAATTGGATTTGCTGAGTCCATATAAACTGCTGATTTTGACCACTGTTAGTTGCTCTAGAGGCTTACCAAAACTCTTCTGACAACTGGTCATTATTTATCAGCATTAAATCGAGCAACTGACCTTGATGACACGGTTCATTTTCACAAAACTTAATTTCAAAAGTTTTCCCAGAGCAATTTTTACCGCCTCCCGAGGGTGTAGGCCTGGTACAGAATCGTTCACGTGACTGTATCGCCGTCTCGCCACATGATTGGCTGCAGGCGCTCCAAGCTGACCAATCAGATAGGCCACCGTCAACTGAAATAAGCAAATGAACAAACAGCTTTCAACAGCGAATTGCGACAACTAGTTTCAATTGGTAACGTCTGGGGTCCGGATGGGACAATTTGGGACATGAATAGAAATTTCAAAAATTTCACTAAAAGGGTACTCTTATTTAAAGTCTATGAAGTTTCCTCTAAAACAATCATACCTTTGCAATCATCGATACTACAATTTTTCCATTCAGTTTTATAGCCTGCGCAGTCGAGTCCACCGTGAAGCGGCTTCGGGTTATCACACATGCGTGTGCGCTTTTTCACCGAGCCCAATTGACAATTCAAAGAGCATGCTGTCCAGTTTGACCACGGGCTGAAACCACCGTTGACTGGGGCTGAAAGATTTAGCGCACAAAACAATTATACACACCTACGTAAGCCATACATAACTGCAGCCCCTGCACACGTCCGGGTGGAGAGTGGATCTAGAACGGGCTAATCAATCTTTAATCTCTAAAATTATTCAGGCACGGTGGCCATTGAGCGCGCTACGCTATTTTTCAACTCGTCAAGAAACTTGTCAAGAACTTGTTCGTTATATACACACGAATATGAGAAGACGTCGAGAAGCTCAAGGAACACAAGTGAAGGTATACCTGTGCAAATATTGACAGGACATTTTGAAGCTTGAAAACGACTGCCACGGCATGACTGGCCTCCATCAGAGGGCGGGGGATTGTTACAAAACCTATATCTTGTTCTGAACGAATTTTTTCCACAGCTATTATGACATGCACTCCAACTATGCCAATGACTGAAACCCCCATCAACTAATACGATACAAAAACAAGTAAACATATTTATCTTGCAAATTAAGGCTTCAAAATTTCCAGCACGTTTGTAAATTCCAAGCGATGACTTACTGGGGCAGAGCGGTAGGTCGCAATGCAAATTTTGCCGTCTTTCTCCAACGCAAGGCAATCCTTTATTAGACGGAGCAGGATTGCTACAAGAACGCGAACGATGACGGACAGCTTGGCCGCATGTTACATGACAAGTTGACCAAACTGACCACAACGACCATTGGCCATTAACTACAAAATAAACCATGACTAGTTGTCGAGAAGTGAATAAACATGAACAAAAGGATAGAACAAAGACTTTGGTCATGTTTCCAATCCACATCTTCACCGAATAGGTCTTCACCTGAGCAATCTGGAACATCACAATTCATTTGTTCTCCCTGATTTCCATAACACATTTCACCGCCGTGTAAAGGTGCTGGATTGTCGCATTTGCGCATGCGTAATTTCAAGGATCTTCCACATGTTTGTGAGCAAGGAGTCCACGCCGACCATGATGACCAGCCACCATTCACTGAAAACATGAGTCGAAATCATATAATTCAATCTTGTCAAGGAAAATGTGTTCGCTGTACACATGAGCAAATCAACTCGTCAAGAAACTTAGTAAAAGAAACATGACATCATTTAAATATCAGCATCCGAAAAGGCTGTCTAGTAAACACTTTTGTTTATAGTTTTATTCTGTGGTATACCTGGGCAATCTTTAACAAGACAAGCCTCACTCTCGTGAGTGACACCAATACAATTTGGTTTGTTCAAGCCTTCGCATTTTCTCGTTCTAGTTCTCGCACCCCCCTGACCACATGTCAGAGAGCAATCACTCCATTCTGACCATGGAAGAAAATCCGCATCCAACTCTGAAAAAAAACAACAACCCGCCAATGTTCAACTTGAACAGATTTTTAATGTCGAAGACCAGTTTGCATGAACATGAACAAACAGATAGAACAAAGACTTCGTCCAAGACTCCAAGCCATATTTCAAATGACTATGTCTTCACCGTGCACAAGTTTGCATACATATGAACAAAACGATAAATCAAAGACTTCGGCCATATCCCAAAACCATATCTTGAATGATAAATAAAATTACTTAAGGCACGTTTACATGGGCGATTTTTGCTGCGATATTTCTCCTCTTATAGCGTATGCGATTGAGAAGGTAGACTCACGAGTGCCTAGATCGCCTGTGTAAATGGGCCTATAGACTTTTACCTTGTCTAAGTAATCCCATTATTTCAGTTTCATGTTTTCCTCCGGTAGCAACCTCTTCTTCAACTAATAAACAAGATAATGTAAATTTTATATAAAATTACAGAATTACAGTCGGTCACAGCTGAATGAGAGTCATCAATAACGAATCACCTCGCGGAATCTTGCCAGCTATTGAAAGGACGCCATGTTTGGGCAATCCTTGAACATATTCACTTTGTGTGTTCTTCAATTGCACAAGCTGCGTTTGGGGTTCAACTTTCGCTTTTAAACAAGAAAAGTCTCATTTAAAAAAAGTCTTTGAACAATATCTCCAATGATTACGTTTTCACCGTGCACAAGTTTGCGTAAACGTGAACAAAAAGATAGAAGAAAAACTTTGGTCAAGTCTTCAAACGATATCTCTAATGGCAATGTCTTCACGGTGCACAAGTTTGCATGAAGCCAAAGACTATGGTCGAGGCTCCAGACTATATCTTTTATGACTACGAACTAACCGACGCATGCTTTGCGTCCACAAGATTCCGTTTGTATTTTTACGTGAGAACAGTTGTAGTTTTTTGAGGTTGCCATTTTCAGACAAACTTTTTTGTTTCTTGTTTTGTAACCAGGACCACAACTTGAGGAACAAGGCACCCAAGCAGTCCAGTCACCATTCTCGTGAATCTGTATCTGCTTATCATTCGAACTATTGTACATTTCTGCAAAAGAATTTTCAAGCAGAAATGAAATCAATGAAGATCACGTTTTTGCATAAAGAGATATAATGTAATTCTTCTTTAAATGATTCCAGTATCATACCTAAGTACAATTCCTGACCTGGAAAAAAAAGCACTTTAAGTAAAGATATTTACCATTTTCACCCAATGCATCTTTTTCGGGTCGTATAACTCCCAATATTATACCTTAAATTCAAATTGTCCAATCAGAAAGCTGTATTTGTACCACATGAACGGTCGATTTTTTGCGGTATCGCATCCCAGTCGTCTGCTTCCAAGCTTGGGGTGGGATATTAAATTTATCTTACGCCACCTCTCGCAAGGGCTACACGCATCCACTCAAAACATTGAAAAACGGCGGGAGCTGATAGTTCATTCTTTTGCAGTGCGCATGTGGTTCAAATTTTCCGTATAATATATCATTTATAGACCCTCCACTCGGGGGATTCAGGGATAATTTCCCTCAGCAATAGTATTTCCCCGAATCCCCCTCGCACCGGGTCTATAAGTGATAATAATATTAGATAAAGAAGTACCATTCACAGTAGTGGAAATACTGGCTGTACTCAACCGGACATTACCATTATGCACTTTATCTTCAGGAACAGGCTTGAGAAACGTGCTAGGCACGTGCTCAGTCCCAGGAGTGTTGGCATTTCTCCACTTTTCTTCCATTGCCAAAGATTGCCCAATTTCAAATCGATTACGAAGCCGGTAAGATGACTTCCCAGAGGGTCTTCTCTCAACTTTTGAGCCTGGAACGTTCAAGATACCACTTTGATGAAATTGAGTTTTATCTCTTGCCAAGACTGTTTGATTTGAACCTTGAGCGTTCAAGCTAGAGTTCTGTTGTTCAGTCTCGCTTGCTGTTGAATCAGAAACAAATTCCTTCTCAGGACTTTCATATCTCAACTGTGCCTCGTGATTTTGTCCCGATTTCCACGCGTATCCTCCAGGAAGCACGCGTGTATTTTTCACACCAACTCTCCCTGAGGCCAATGCTTGCTCAGCCATCAAATCCTTGTCTTGAATTTTACCCAATATTTCGGCTGGTCTTTCCCCATCACGACTATTGCCCAACCTTTCTGTCAACAGTTTCCCTCTACGACTATTGTTCGATATCTTTGTCGGTGTTTTACTGGCATGACCATTTTTCGACATTTTTGACGAGACATTTAAAATATCGCCATTAGCAGCGTCATTAAGTTTGCCGATAAAGGCCGACAGTCGTTCTAAATCAGCGGTATCATTAGCCTCAGTCAAATGTACGCTTAGTGCACCAACTTTTTCATCGTATGATGAATTATCGATGTTTTGCGATTCATTACCCGAAAATTTGTTCGAAAACAAACTATCCAGTTTCGACTTTAGTAAAGTCTGCTTATCCAAAATATTCTCCGAAAAATTGTCCGACAAAACGGCGCTGTTCGCTTCTAAAAAACTACTCACTGAGCTATTATCACTCTTTTCACCATTTGATGCGAATTCTGTCAAAGTATTTTTAATTTTCGGAGTATTTTTGGATGTTTTCGAGTCTGCTATAGTCTCACCACTCTGATAAATGGCATCAAATAACTTTGATGCACTGTCGGTCGCATCAGCTGATAAAACCTTTTCCAGGTGTGATGTTTTCGACTGTAAAATCGATTTTAACCCATCCAGGAGATCCCTTGAGGTTTGTAAATGCTTGTCTTTGCTTTTCATTTCATCTTTACGACGGCTGACTGTCCTATCTGCATTAGATTCGCCTATATATGTACAATAACAATAAATGAGAACGTTACGTATTGCATAAGGCCAACTTTAAGGCTATTTTCCATTACAGTCTTTTTGCCCGCGCGGGCGAAGCACGCAGTTTTGAACATGCTCTGTCGTTGTCTTTGGGCACATGGTCTTGCGTGCACGCCAGGAAAGTTAAAAGTAATTCAACTTTTTCCACGTGCACGCGAGATCAAGAGCGGACAATCAACAACAGAGCGTGTTCAAAACTGTGCACTCCGCCCGCGCGGGCAAAACAGCCGTAATGGAAAATGGCCTTTAGTTACACTTAAGTTGTCTTTCAGTATCGATATCCTTCAGAGAAAGTAACATTTTTACCGGGACAAGCTGGTTTTGCACAATGTCGAATTTTAAATCTTGACCCAGGGCAATCTCGCCCGCCGTACTGAGGTCTCGGGTTCATGCAAATACGCATGCGCATTCGTATTGATTGCTGACCGCAACTTTCCGAGCAACTGGACCATGCTGTCCAATTCGTGTACCCTCCATCGACTAGAATAACGAAAAATAACATTAATGGAAAATTCGTGTACTGTAGTCAATTCTTTACTTTTTTTTATGATGTTTGTTAGATTAATAGATACTATATCGCATATATTCTAAATTTTTGTACATATCTTCATACTATTGTATAGTATCCTATTTTACTGCAAATCCATTGTATTTTTCTACTGAAGATGGATAATAAAGATTATTATTATTATGCCTAATGTATATAAACTTGTAAATTAAAGTTAAATCGCTAGATGACACTCTTAAGATATGAATAGGTATGAAAGTTGTGCACGGCGAAGACGTTTTAATATAAAATCACAGACTATCAAAATATTGCATATTTTAGAAGTGCAACCGGTCAGAAATCCCTCCCAGTATCCCATAGCAAAACTTTGGAATGATTTACCATGAAATCTCAAACCATTTGGTGCTATGGCTAGCATTAAAATAAAATTTGAATAAAGACTTAATTATTAAGTATAAGTAGTTATATTAGTAGTTAATAATTGTTTGGTAATTATATAGTAATTCTGAAAACACTTCTTTGCGGATGTCCCATTAAAGTATCATCATCAGCTTTCAAGTCTCCAGACATCAGACGAAAATATCTCTGATCTCGGATTTTTACTTACTCGGGCAGTGACGTAAGCTGCATAATTCCTTCTGTGAATTCAATCCAGGGCATTTACTTTCCTTGAACTCGCTTCGGCATTGCCTTTCACGTGTGCGCATGCCATTATCACATGATGCACTGCACGCTGACCATGTGGACCAGTGGCTCCACGAACTCGAACTAGCAATATATCCTATATAAAAACAAAGTTGATTTAAACATTGATCAAGATGAAAACAAAATATTATACTAACGATCCAACGTAGCTTAAAGCCCGTTCTCCTCTACGCGAATTTTTTTCGAGCGAAAAATAAATGCAGCAACGTGATTCGCTAGCAAAATAATTTGCCACGAAAAAGTCGAAAATAAGCCAATCACGTCGCCAGATTTCTTCTTCGCGCGAACAAATTCGCGTAGTGGAGAACGGGCTTAAATCGATCTTACCCTTGCTATTCGTCTGTGTAAAGTTCGTCACAGTTTTAAAGTTCAACATATCATGAACTGTTTGTTTAAGATGACCCATTTCCTCGTCACTTTTATCTTTTTTATTCTTCTTTAAACTTCCCGCACTCTTCACCAATTTTTCAAGTTTATTTCCATCGTAAGGCCGTTTGTTATGGTCATTTATATTTGATACGAAGTTAACGCTGTTGTTAAGGTAGCTGCCATTGTTGTCGTTACTGTTGTTGCTGTCGTTAATGTCACCGGTTTCGTTATTTTTATTGTTGCCGTAATTATATTTATTGCTGAAACTATTCTTGATATTATCATGGTTTTTATCGATGTTGGTATTGCCAGTGATGCTTCGTTCATTGCTCTTGCCATCATCGACATTGTCATATACTATATCATCGCTGTTGTTGACGCTATCACTTATTTTGAAATCCTTTTCCTGGTCACTAGTTTGCTTATTATCAAGAATAGTCATAATATTATCGTTTTCAAATGACTGCTCAGTCAATTTACCAAGCCTAGTCTTTGGCAATTCGTTATCAACTTTCAAATTCCCTCTGTTTCGCTTATTATCAGTATCCAAATTTTTTCGCCTGATAATTTTCTTAAGAGTCCTCAAATCATCTTCTTTGACATTTGAAAAGCTTTTAGCAAAATGTAGACGAGAAAGAGGCTTGTTATTGTTTAGTACATTGTCCGTATTGTATTTCGTCGCTCTGTTGAGGGTTTCCCCACTGCTGTTTTTAATAGAACTCACTTTCTCAAAGCTTTTATTAGGAAGAAACAAAGAATCTCGAAAACTTTTCTCTATAATACTGCTCGTATTACCCATAGTATTACCCTTTGCCTCGCTACTTACTTTATCCATTAGTGTAGCATTATGCCCCTCATTTCTATCCAATGGTATCCCCGAATCATCATCATCAATAATCATTTCAGTTAGACTTTGCTCCATTGAACTATTATTTAAGTTACCCGGCGTTACTCCCACATTACCACGGCGAATCCCTGAATGATCCGTTGAGACAATAGGTCTGTTTATTTCATCTCCTTTCAAAACTTTCGATGCTTTCTCATCGACAACCTCCACAACAACCTCACTCTTTGGGGAAATTCTGCTGCGCATTCCATAATTAGCCAAAGTTCTTTTAAACAAGTTTGGGAGCCCTCTCCTTCCACGCAATGGCTTTTGGGATTGATTCGGTAACCTATTCATTACTTGTTTAAACTGGTCATTAATTGTCGTTAGGAATTTTTTAGACGGCGGTCGGTCTAACGAAGACGTATCTCTTTTTTGTTTAATTCTGCTCGTCGATTCATCGAGCAGACCTGAAACAAAATTAACCACAAACATTATGCAAAACCTCAAGAACGACTGTCAATTATGCCTTATACTTAGAATTCAGAAAACCTTACAGGACAGCGAATAGAGGTCATATTTACATTCTCTCATATTATTAACCACACGCAACTGAACAGTCCAGTCAATATCGAGAACAGAGCGAAATAATAATCCACTCAATATTGCGATCAGGCAATAAGCATTGTAACGTCACTAATTAAATGAAACCAATGAAAATGCAGAGAAACACAAGTTAATTCAAGAAAATCTACAACAACAAAAAAGACCACTAAAACAAGGAGAGAGCGAAAAGCTTTTCCAGAAAAACATGAAACACTATTTGCTCTTCATGGTTGGTCTAATATTTTCCCTGGCAACTGCGCACGTTCACTGCGGCGACGAAAGTGTCGCATATGTAGTGAAAAGACTAGGAGAGAAAGATACTTGTTATAATGCAACTAAAATACATCCTTCAAGATTCGACGAGTGTCCTTTACCTCCGTTTCCCGTATACAATACAAGCTACGCTACTGCCATTCGAGAGGTATGATAATAATAAAATCCATGATTCCTTTTTCAGTTTTCTTTTCAAAGGAATGAAACTAAGAAGATGGTGATAAGTTCTTTGAACGTGTGACTTACAATAAATATAAGATTTGTGGAAACACCGCATCCACAAATAAGATGACGTTGGTGTTTCCACAAATCTTATATTTATTCCAGAAGCAGGTTGTTCAAAAGCTTGTAGTTCGCTTAAACTTGCGTTAGCGTAAAATTATTACACAAAATTTTCCTGTTTCTTTTTCTCTAAATAAACTGAATAAAATAAGGGTTTATTCAACTATTGGTTCAGCCCATAAGATTGGATTTGACAGATTAACTAGGTATGAGGAAGTGTTTTAAAATTCCGGCTTATCCACCGTTTAAACTAAATGGGCTTCGTGCAACCGACCTAAGACAATTTGTCTCGTCATTGCGAGAATTTTGCAACTAATAAAGTTAACGCATATATCTTGTTTTCTCGCAACAAAACACAGGTGCCAGCGCTGGCGATTGCTCATGATAAATTATATGAGGAATGTTATCAAATTGTCTTGAAAACAATATGCATCATGTCTGTGGAAATATGCACCGACGACGGTTATGTCGTCGGGATGTTTGACTATGAGATCTGTCTAAGAAACACCCAATGTGCAATAGAGAGCTTTGGAGTCCCGTTTCTCGAGAAAATGTGTAGATTTGTTGTCGACGCCTACACAGACACGCGATATAATGGAACAGATCAGCCTACGTATTATGTAGCTGGAATACCTAACGAATCCATAGGGAGAGCTGGCTCACTACATTGTAACTACACGCTACTTCAACTTATGATGATCGCAACAATACTTCAATCTGTGGTAAAGCGCATCATGTAAACGACGAGAAAGCTTAAAAAATTTTTTTGGTACTTATATGGAAGGAGCAGTAAATAGATCAAATCATTTTATTTTTCAAAATGTAATTGCACATATATATGTAAAAACTTGTGTATTAAAACTCAGCCAGTTCTAGCAAATTTCTTTTCGTGTCTAAAATTTGTAGTGAATGTGATACAACGAGCTGCAACGCGTCTTAAAATTATTTAAATTGTCTAACAAGACTTACTCACTAAGGTGAGACGAAATACCCAAACTTTTTAGGACTTGCTTTTAAAAATACGAATTTTGGCAAGTTTTTAGGATTTTTACAAGGAATTGAAACTTATAAGGATTTTTTTTCTGAGGAATTTCATGATGAAGGATATTTTGTCAAATTACTCAAATTTACCAGACTAAAGAGACAAACTTATTCAAAAAAAATTTCCACTCAGCACCAATTATGGCGCCACTTAAAAGCATTACCATCTACATCGAATCCATCTTGAAAGTGGCATGTAGAAAATTTATTTTTTTTATGTGGTAATTTGGATTATGGTGTTTTCCCATGAAGGTTAAAGGACGTTTTTAAAATGTGAGGAATTTTGTATGTTCAGTTGACAAGGAATTCAAAAAATTTGTGGTGAGAACGCTGGTGACACTTTTGCCAGTGAATGGGTTAATTTAAGTGAATGTCAATATCTCTTGGTGATTCTCGGCTTCTGTCAAACCAGACAGCTTTGGTCATCAAGATGACATTCTTAATACCACTTAATGTAAAGTCTAACAAAACCATTAGTCAAGTTCTCTTGTTGAGTAGCAATAATGCATACTTTGTTATTTCACACTGTCTAACACCAGACAATTCTACTTGTCAGAGTGAAACTCTAGCATATTGACATGTAACGCAAATCCAAAGCATACTTACCCTGATCGTAGGTAAACTTTTTTGAGTTTCCAAGTGCGACGACCGCAACCGCCAAGACAATGAACAAGAGACAAAACCTCCATGTCCATATCTTTGCAATCATGACTTTACAACATTTATGCTTAGACGAAGAATCTCTGACAAGCGAAGTGATTCAGTCATTTCAACAAGCCATTCTATACGAACAAAAAAAAACATTTTGACATTAAAATAAATTCTTCACTTAAAGACTGGTAGAGCACTATATACAAAGCTGCTTAATCTCGTGTCTGGTCTAACAAGTAAACAGTATGCTTTTAACTTCCAACAAAAATAGGAATTGATTGAAAAAATAAAATTATTACACACTAAAAATTTACAAAACAAAATATTGTATCAGTAATCTTTACTTTAAATAGAGTCCAAAATTCTGTAATTTCCAGTGGCATTTCACAGGATAGTTTTTTAATGTTTCGTGCTTAAATTTCTGTGACTCAACTTATTCTTTTAGAAATAAAACAAACAAGATAATCGCTTTTATATTTATTCTTTCTCCATCGATTTTCATCGTTATAAAATTCTCACCCAGCAGGTATTTGATCATTATTTAATATTTATAAATAAACAAGTGTCAAAATTTAAAACCACGTGCTCGTACTTTTTGCTTTACTTCATGGAAACTGCAACATATCAGAGAGCTTAATCTTCGCGTTCAACGGCAATCGTCAGACGCCAGGCGAAATAAAAATTGCCAATATAAAGACAGCAAGGCAAAGATAATTAGTTGTGTTAGCACAGGATATTAAAAGAAAACTGTTTGACATAAAATGGAAAATCCAAAAAGAAAAGAAGCGAAAGTCTGCCAAGAAAACCGGCTCAGCCGTTTGCCGTAGCTTTTGAACGCAAAGCTTAAGCTCCTTATGCATGTCAAAACTCAAGGGTCGACAAGTTACACTATTTGAAACCCAGTTGTACCCGGCGAGGTGCATAGATTGTGGTATAACAACTTACAGGGCGGTAAATGGTGGTCAAGTTTAATCATTTGTACCCTTATAAGAGCAAACAACAAAGTGGAATTATCAGCAAACTTGTCAAGGAAAATGTGTTCGTCATGCCTGCAGGTAAGTGAACTCGTCAAGAAACTTTTTAACGAAAACTATTAATTGACAACAAAAAATTATTCGTTTACTACGAAAGAAAAATATTTATATATAACCATTACAAAGAGAAAAAATCATAGATTATTTTATTGCATCTACATCACGAGACCCCCAACGTTTGAATAATATCTGAAAGAGACGCTTATTACAGACACCAAAAATGGTCAATATCTAAGAAGGTTTTTTCTTGACTGAGTAACCAATCACTACCTCATTCCTCTGTTAAAACAGTCTCATTGTATATCTGAATGAGTTATGTAACAAACTGGCAAGTTTACAAGACAAACACATGAGCCCTAAATGGATGATTTGTAATAGCTAAATACTTTAGATTCATTGAAAAAGATTGTTACGTAAACTTGAGCTCAGTTGTAAATCGTAAAGCCCGTTTTTCACGGTAGACTCTCGCTCGCCGTTGGAGATTTATCTTGCGGCCAAAAAATGTTAATTTCTCCGGCGGCCAATAAAAGCTCTATAGTACCGCCATCAATTATAAATAAACAGTCTACAAAGGGCTTTTCCTCATATCACGCATCTATGTTTATAAGAGATACAAAAAAAGGACGTCGTTGGCGAAGTTTTTCGCCAGCGGGGAGGGAAATGCTAGAGTGGGGAACGGGACAAGGGAGTTTTACTGTCCCATTAACTGTCAAGAGTTTCCCTTCACTAGGAATGTGGTTTTTGAACGGATTAAAATGTATAAGTAGGACAGGACTTCCAGTAAATGCATTGGTTTTCGAGAAAAATCGAAAAGTAGTTTTGTTAACTAAAGCATGACGTAGCGAGAGTCTTACTTTGACGAAAAAAATCATCTTGCGTCACTGCACAATGATAATGGTTTAAAAGAACTGTCACACAGTTTTGCAACGCCCTAATCACAAAAACCTCTAGGCGTCTTGCGTGCATCTGGTATAATTAAAATATTCCTTTACGTTCCGAGCACTCGTAAGGAAATGACTGGACGAAACACAAAGGAGTGTTTTTAGCCTTGAAATACCAGAAAAATATTACCTTTTCAGCGCAAGGAGCTCTCCCACTGACAAGTGAGATAAAATCTTCTGGTGTAACCCAAAAAGTACGGTAAAAAATTGTAACGTTACGTCATCAGTCATTGAAATATTAGAGGTTTAGATTTGAATACAAGTACCACTGTGATTACACAATGTTAAAGGATCTTTAGATTTGAAAACGAGTACGAGTAGCAAATGGGACCTATTTTGACGCTAGCACTTCTTTCCAGATACTCAGTATAAAATATGTGACTAAAATCAGGCTACTCCTTATGAATTATTGATGAAAAAAAAACTAGTTTCTTCACACGCAAAGTGCATGAATATCGCACACTAATGCTATGGTTAATGCGTTTTTATAAAAAGAAAACTGACAAACACTTAAGAATAGGGCGCATATTAAATAAGTCAAAAAGCAGTCTTTTTATAAAAATCTATAAAAAGACACAATGCAATTTCCGCAACTGTTTTTATATAAGAAACACCTCTTGCAAAACTGACTCATTTCGAAGTTTCAGGGTGACAAATAAACAGCGTCAAAACTGAGTTCAATCTTTCTACTCAAGTAGAGGCAGCATCTGTTACATTTGAAAAAGAAGTAAGAATGTCTTGGTTAACAACAGTTCTAGTTGTAGCAAGTGTTATTTTGGCAATAAATGAAGCGATACCTATGAGACATTTGGTGAAACGCGAGGTAGGTTTCAGTACTGATAAATTTGATACCACAATTTTTGTTCACAGCTGTATATAGAGTTTTTATAAACGTTTAATGTTCTTGTCAAACCTCCTTTTGGTCCCCAAGACAATGAGGAAAACGTTTAGCGATCGTGCGTTTGCTAAGGCCGGTCCTACCCTTCGGAATGTTCTTCCCTGTATCATTCGCAAGGCTTCATCAGTCGATACTTTTAAAAGCCAACTATAAACACCCTTCTTTTTTAAAAGGCACTTTATTCTTATGCATGATAAATGACTTTTTTAGATATGGTCACTAGTTTTCCTAGATGGCATTTTGATGTTTTCCTTTATTACAGTTTGATATTATGACTTTCTATATATTATTCCTCTATACATTATTTTTTCTAGATACTTTTTGTTGATTTTAGTTTTTCTCAATATCTAATCTGTACATAGATGCTATTTATATCCTTAGACAGTTTTATAACTGAATTTGTATAATGATAGCGCTTTAGAATATTGATATAGTTTTAACGCTTTATAAATTAATAAATTGATTGATTGAAATAAGTCACTCAGATACCTCGAACTCGGCTCTTAAATCAGGTACATCCATGCTTCTCGGTATCTAACTCTTACTTACTTTCCTGTCGACGAGTCCACGGGCTCTAACCCCCAACAAACGAGTTTTCCTTAACTTTCTCGACGAGCTCACTCGCTTGCGTGCAGATCAAACAAGTTCTCCTTGACAAGTTTATTCATGAGTTAATAATTGCTCGTGTGTACGACGAACAAGTTTTCCTTAACTCGTTTCGCGAGTTCACTTGCTCTTGCGTGCGACGAACAAGTTTTCCTTAATAAGATTCTTGTAGTTTTGCATGGTGAAACAACAATATCAGTATTCGTTTGA
>JAODVQ020359328.1:0-11564 GCA_025400075.2 Phenganax stokvisi | reverse complement strand
TAAATCTGTTCGAGTGAGGGCTTATATTTTTTTAAAGATATGAGCTTAGTAAGGGCGGTATCTGATATCGCTACCTACGGATCCACGTGTGTGGCTGCAAATGCGAAAACAGACCCAAGTACAAAACGACACGCCTACTATGGACGACGCGTGCATTAGTTAGTCGGCGTGCGTTTCTTCGTTTTCATTTTTGGCTACCTGTTTTTTTTGTCAAAATTATATCTATCTTACGTATGGTTAATTTTTATTAGTGACTACATGAAAAGCACTAAAGTACAAACCCTTGGCGACAACAACAACTAATAGGGCTAGCTTATGCTGCATCATAATGATTTCGTTATAGACCCTTTGCAGTGGGTGTGGCTCTGACATCATAAACTGCGTGGCCGCCATCTTAGTGTACATGCGTACAATTTGTAATGCCGTCTCTATGTGTAAAACTATCAGGGGTGATCACCGCCAAAAATAGGTCTTGCAAAACAAGGGATAGCCTCTAACAAGCAGAGGTGCAATTTGTAAAGAGGTGGTGGTAGGTTCTCTGAGAGGGGGTGGGCTGTTTTTCCTGAAGAGGTGGGTTGATTTAGCGGGTGGTGGTGCGTTTATCATGAGTGGCAGAAACCTGTATCCTGACGTGGTATAGAGAATCACTGGTGCTTTACACAGACGGGGTAATTTCTATTAAGGGGTGGTACACTTAACAAATACCTGGTACACTCAAAACTGAGAGGACGTGTGCTTTATGAATATAAAAGAGGTGCACGTGTACACGCAGAGCGCTAAAACGTTACATTGGGGCAGATCAAGGGGGTGTGGTAACGGGAGGTTGAGTTTCCCCACTGCTCCCGGTAGCATAGTGGCTGTTTACATGACTTTATGTGGCAGAGACACATTGTCGGTATCGCCCTTAGCAGCAGAGCTATATTGCCTCTCTGTTATCTTCAAAGGTCCCAAGAATTGTCGATCTTTAAACCTCTATGGCGGTCTATGGCCGGGATGTACACCAACGTGCGTGGGCGTAGCAATGACATATATAAAAATTACGTCACTGCAAGAGCTATACCACGGCCTAAGAGAAACAGTGCAGGATATTGCAGAATTGGACGATGCCCTCTTGAAGAAAAGAGGTAGCTAGGCAAGTTTCATTTGGCAATGCCCTCGGATATAGATTACTTATTTGAGCCAGATAGCTAAAGCTTGCTTGGATAAATTCTATGAGCCTGTGCGTTAAGTTGGGCTAGCTATATATAATGGCTATCTCGACGGTGAAATGAACCGCGCGAATCGAACGCAGGGCCGAAGCCTGAAATGCAATTGCGTTACCTCTCGGCTAACGCGCCCCAGGTTGACCGTGAACGACAAACTTAGACGGTTTACACACAAGCGCTCGTGATTGTGTTGATTGCTCAGGACGGCCGCCAATGACTACTGAGTTTGGCATTAAAATCTCTAATCTCGGGAACGCAGCATTTTTAGCCAAATTCCATAAATTTTTTGACGTTCATCGCACCAAGAGTAGCTACACAGCTTCGTTTTTAGCTCACAATATGCTTCTAGGAGTGAGATGTGCGATGACCGACCGACAGCTGGACGGACATACAGATACACCGTAACCCTCGCGCATGCGCACTAAGGTGGGTTCAATAGCGTTCAACTCTGTGGCGCTCACCCCAAGTGAAGGTTATTATACCCTTCGTCCAGGACCTGGATTTTTATGGATCCTTGTAATGTCTCTCATCTCTCTCACTAACTATGACATGGATTCTTGTCCAGCAGAGTGTGGGCTCTATATCTGTGTTTGTCTCGATACAGTGAGATTTTGCTCTCTTGAAGAGTCAGAGTGGAGGGTCTATCAACTACTGACAGTTGATTATCTGGATACGGAACCTCAAACAAACGTTTTTTTGGTGTCATGTGTGTTGTTTTCTTTTTATGTATGTGGCCATCCCTAACGGGCAGTGCCTAATGAACCTTTGAATGAACCTTTGAATGAACCTTTGAACAATAAAGAACACACCATCAAGATTAGTGAAGTAAATATACACCTCTCTGGTCACGAGATCTGTTTACGTAAAAGATCAATTTACTTTGTGCATGATGACATCTACTGAGTGATATAACGTCAGTAACATAAAAATTGAAATAGTCCGAGAGATACACATGAGAGTACTGGAATTTAAGTATCTACTTGCAGTTGAGTAAAGGGTATATATAATTAATACTTCCTAAGCTTGATGTAGGCAGAATCAGTGTCTAGGAGTTCTGTAATTTTCTTAACAATCTGAGCAAAATTTAGGTCTTATTGCAGGACTTTGTGACCAACATGAACTCATGACATCCCATCTGTGTATCATGTATCATAGTCATAAGACAAGTATCATGTTACACACTTATAGATTGCTATGATACTTGATATAATTTAATCTGCCTAATGTAATTCATAGTCACTTAACATAGATTCCAGTGCTGGTATATATGTACACTTTTTAAATCCCTTTGTCTTTGTTCAAATTACAATACGTGTAACATACATGTCATGAGAGCAGGCAGTGTTACTGGGTCTGTCCAGTCTATGTCCAGAGTGAAGATCACGTAAGAGAGTGGTGACTGGGATTCCAGCATAGGGTACTCCTCCACTTGTAAACACCTCCCAACACGTCACTCCAAATGACCACTGTATTTCATAGACATTGACCTAGGTGTATAGAGACTGTTAATAGCGTTTATATACTCACCACATCTGTTGGTTCATTGAAGATGTTTGTCTCAATACTCTCAGGAGCCATCCATATTTTTTCCTCACTTCCAGTCATTCTGGTGTACATTGAGGCATATATATCTTCAGTCATTCCAAAGTCTGATATTTTTATAATACCATTACCATCAATCCTACCATAATGAAAAGAGTTAGTATATAGCTACTGTTAATAATAGGAGTAGTCCCATATATACACACATGCAGTTTCTGGCAGCAAGATCACGATGAACAAATTTAACATTAGTCAAATAACACATTCCCTTTGATATCTGGTGACACATCCCCAAACATGTTTTCCTGGCCATCTCTACCTGTAGTTATTGTGTGATACAATAATTGTTTCAATGATACTGATCTTATCAGTATCATCAGTATCAAGGTGATATAGGGTGTCTCTGTTCTTTCTGACAAACTCTAGGACGCTACCCTTTGACATGAATGGCATAGCAATGAGTGGAGTGTCTCTATGAATGCACAATACAATGAGTGTCATGACATTTTGGTGACTGAAATTTATCATAACTGATACTTCCTTTAGTAGTCTCTTCTTGTCTTCTTCTGTTGAGAGTGCTTTACAATGAAAAAACAAAATTTGTGTATCATAATTATTATGATAATTATGAACATAATTGTTTTACATACCTTTCATTGTCTTTATGGCAACTAAATCAGTAGTAGAATTTACTGTGAGATATCCTCGATAAACTAAACCTGATTCACCTATATTATTATGATTTGTTAATCTTGTTGTAATGTTTAGTAACTTGACCTTGGAGTTCGTTGGAGACTTGATGAGTTGCTGTGAATAATGAAAAGCACTAAAAGTGCAAACCCTCGGCACAGACAGCAGGTAGGTAGCTAGCGTATGCTGCTCTCAGAACAGTGATTTACCTAGCTAGCTATATACCGCAGCCCAACGGCAACATATCAAGAGAAAAGAACCCATGATCTTTGTAAACGAAGAGTTGGCTAAGCTAAGCTAGTTCTAACTCATCAGGCTTTGATCAAGTGCGACAAAAATCTACGCTGAATCTACAGCACCTGTGCGGATGATGTGTGTTTAAACTAGAAAAAATGACAATCGCGCGAGAATCGAACTCAGGTTGCTGACTTCCAGCAACCTAAGTGCTTAACCGCTAGCACGACCGGGAGGTGCAAAGTTGGGCTGTTTTACAAGGCCGCTCGCGACTGCATCGATCGCTCAATATGGCCGTCTAAAATTTTGACATTCATCGCACCAAGATAGTGTCGCTTCAGTTATAGCGCGAAATATGCTTCGAGATGTGAGATATGCGGTAACGGACAGACAGACACACAAACAAACCCACAATACGAGTACCGTAACCCTCGCGCATGCGCGCCGAGGGTTAATTAGTTGTGGAATATATAACTGTTTATTCATAATGAAGAGGAAATTACAATTAAAGAGCTGGAATTGTCAAACAAACGCACAAGAAAGGCTCTTTTTCCTATGTGGTTGTTATTATCAATGTGTGGGGTGACATCATGACTGGTTTTACTCCCTAAATTCACATGGAATTCTGTACTTACCTTCTTCTAGACTCTCAGTGAGGGTCAACTGGCCCTGTTGTAGTGGTGTATTGTTTTCTTCCTCTTTATTACTGTTAGGAGGGCTGACTAGGACATTGCTAGTTGAGGCTGGTCTCTCTTGCAGCTGAATAGTGTCTGAAGTGTGAATGTTAGGCTTAGTTAGAAAGAATTTAAGGTGCTTTTGGAATTCAATGATAATTGGGGACAGTATGGCCTGTGGGAGTATTAAGTTAAATACTTCGTGTATGAATATCAACACTATACAATAATTAAACTCCCTTGCATAAACTCCCTCCATTCCACTCAGCCCTCTCCTGTCTCTCATCTACCCTTATACCCTTTCTCAAGCTTCTTCTCACCCCTTTCCTCTACCTTGCTCTTCACACACTCACTCACTAACCTCTAACACTATGAAAATGTGAAATAGATGATTATGTTACCTGAAAGACCTTCCTTCTCATTTTTAATTTTCCTCCTAGTTCATACAATGAAATATAAATATTGTAAAAATTGAGCCTAATATAGCTATACCTGTTAGCTTTGACTCTATCACCAATTATTAGTGAACAAGTAATGGTAAAAATAATAATAATAATAACCACCAACAAACTTATTCCCAAAACGATACTTGTAGCTGTAGAAGTAGTCGGTATTGAAGGATTAGAAGAGGTTAGATTTCCATCAGGGTCTGTTTGAACTATAAATATGAGAATGATAATCACATGTTGGTATAGTACCTTTTCCGCACATAACAAATGTTCTATTACAGCCAGATGTGAAAACTCTACCAACACTATCATGAGGACAGTCTACCAGCTGTTCCTCTGATCCAGTACAGTTTACTCCTGTCAATATGTTCTGGAAGTCTAAATCTCCATTAACTTCCTTAATATTACTGGCCTCTAGAAGTATATATTATTATGGGTCACATTGTATCCAGGTTAGAATTACTAACCAACTTCAGTAAATCCTAGCTGTCTGCAGGCTACAGCAGCAGTAACTTCACTCCAGTAATCACTGTCATTTGCACACACTGATCCCCAGAGACCAGTGTAGCACACTTGAACTAATCTTCCAGTTGTTACTCCATCAATATCTAGCAGGCGTACCTCACTATCACTGCAATTACTATCTGGTGGAGCTGTTATACACAGAATTATTGATTTATATCCACATTTGTATACATCTACTGCCTATACCTTGACTTTTAATACCAGCATCATAGAAATGACTATCCTGGACTACAGGATTAGAAACACACACACACTGACAAATTTGCCTCATTCCCTGAACACTCACATTTCTAATCAGAATTGGTTGAATTGATGGTCCTTCTCCAAACTGTTGGATAGTCACACCAATTGGTACCACTATTATAATGGTACCACAAAATACTGTTTGTTGTGTGATGACTCATCACTTACCGTCTGAGTCCACAAAACCTAACTGTCGACATACGACTGAAGGTTCCAAACTAGACCATCTGATAGTTCCCCATAAAATCCTTTTAGACAAATCTCCACCCTGCCAGCCATTGTTATTCCATTAGACACTATTCCGTTCACCAGATGAACTCTCCCAACCTCACATCTATCTTCCTCTGGAACTAGATACACAACAAAATTTATGCTGAATTAGCTATCAAATTGTGATACCTCTGCATATGACTCCTCCAGCCATCAATGAACGGCAATCGCTACCAGATTGAGAACAATTACTCAGGCCCTCCTCATTTCCACCACAAATGAGGTTGATATAGGAATAAGGTCCTGATATATTCTCGTAATATATCCATAACGCATCTGTTGTTTGATTAGTTATTGCTTATTACAACACCTACCATCCCAAACATCACGAAACACAAACACATATGTGTTCAAACAGACAAAAGAGAGGACATTAGGTGTCCAGCCTTGAGAATTGGATTTGAGGAGTGTAGCCTACCTGATGGAGAGAAACCTATTTGCTTACAGGCCAAACGAGAGTGATATGTATTCCATGACTCTGATGATGCGGCACAGATAGGTCTCCACCGGTTGTCCTTGCACACCTCTACGATTCCCATGTAGCTACTGTTAGCGCCGACCAAACGAATGTCCCAATCATCGCATTGTTCTGCAGTAGTGTGATTTGATCCACCACTGCCTTCTCAGCTCTATATGGCCAACTCAAACTGGCTATTAACAATAGCAGTACTAGGCTCTTCATCTATGATTTTAGGCGTTCGGTATTAATACACAAATGTTATAAAAATGACCAACGCTACGTGTATGAAAGCTACGCGCAATGAATCGCGGAATGATGACCTGCGTAACGAACCCACTTCACGCACAGAAAAATTGTTTCTCCTTCACAAAAATCTGCGACATAGGCTCGCTCCCAAAAGTAAGTCATGAGAAAACACGTTTGCTCTTACAACTAAAACGCTATATAGATACGTTGTGAATTTCTGCAAGTTTTTTTGCTAGTACCTCGACGATTCTCATGTCATAGCGTCCAAAAGTTACACCAGACGTTTATGCGCATGGCGCATGCGCAATACTATTAAGGCGTTTACCTATGTCGCGGAGTGTTGTGGTGGCAAGTCGACCCAGAGATATCGAGGGAGGACCGCCAAGAGGTTCTGTACTGGATACCTGGGAGCGAAAACTTGGATATAAACGATCAGGTCACGACCAGCGGAGTAGGGAGGAAACAAGAAGCGAAGCTGGAGATCAGATCGTAACCGTCAAAGACCAAATCGTATCTCTACAACAAAAACTAGCGTCTCTAAAAGAGGAAAAACATTACTTATTTCAGCAACTGAAAATAGTACTAAATGAAGAAGATGTAAATAGTGGGAAATACGAATTATCCAGTGACGTAACGGGTCATCATACTTACCTATCAGATGAAGAACCATGAAAATTAATTATATTAGTTTCATTGTTTAGTATTACCAATCAGTCTCTATTGCCTTTGTTCTCTTAACTTTACCTTAAGGTGTTCTCCTTAGATTAACTATAGGCAGCCCAATAATTTAGGGCAGGGATGTAGCTAAATTACTATTGGTTTCAAAGGAGGGAAGGTGGATGAGGTGAGTGAGTGCAAGGTAACCACCAGCCTTGTGTTTTCTTTCATGGGTGCACATAACCTTGTGGACATTGAAAATTGCTCTTACATTCTCTGCTTGACTATCAAGAAAATGTTTTACCTGAATATTACATTTTCAATCTTTCTACAATTATTATAATAGATAATTATATGGAATAACACCATCATAATAGGGTAATGAATAATTGTTATAATTTGGAAAACTTTGGTTTTTCTTTTTGAATGGAGGACATGACTGCAGTGGACACATCTTCTGACTGTAGCATTGTTGAATTCCACACCATCTGTGATAGTAATATTCAATGACACTAACACTATATACTAGTAAAATTTTCTGAGTAAAATGTAGAGTGCGTTCTGCTCAGTGGTGGTTAATTTACAAGGTGAATATTGAGGGTTCTATATATACCACTTACACAGATATATGGTAGTCTGGTGGTAGCTATAATTCCTAAATAGTGGCTAAAACATTTACTGTGGACAGAACCACAAGCAAAGACTGGTTTTGTATTGATCTGTGGGTTCATTTTGGCAAGGGACAACAAATATTTAGCTAAAGTATGACGACTGTAGCCATCAATAGAGTAGTAGTCAGAAACAGAGTTAAAATAGAGTGGTATGGAATGGAGTTTAGGTGGCATGGAACAGAGACCAATGAAGTGGTATGGAATGGAGACAGGATGTAAGGTATGAAACTAATTTGAGACTCACTGCAAAGTCCAATCCTTCCTCTACTGTGTGGTCACGAGAGTAGTTCAAGTTGACCTTTGACCCTTGGACAGCAATAGGACTCTTGTTGGCAATGACTTCAGCTAGTGTCAGAGCATGAGCTAGTGTAGTACTTCTGTCTTCATAAACTCCACTGGGAATAAAACAGAGGGAGGGAGAGAACTAAGGTTTAATGAAAAGAATTAAAGTGCAAACCCTTGGCACATGCGTAGATGGAATTGTATACCAAATTGCTCTCTAGCAGATTACCTACAGCTATTAGGTACAATGTAGTGTGTCACAGGTTTGAGCTACTGTATTTCAAGGCTATATCAAGCTATGTACACAGTGCAAGCTCTACAGTAGCTGACACACTAATTTATTGTGACCAACCATATTGGTCCATAGGCAGTGATTTCCATATTGGTCCATAGACGGCAACCTAATCCTGCTATGTATGATTTTTGGTAGTATTTATTAATAAGCACAAGGAGCAGTAAGCGCAGTAATTACAGAAAGTATGTACATGCAGGAGTATAACTAAGCTACTACATTATAAGCAGTGGACCAATCTGTGCTCAGATTGTGGTGTTGTATCTAAAAGCTAAGTCCGCGTTCTGCGAATGCCGCTCCCTATCATACAATACATTTGGTCGTGACGTCATGTTATCCGTGATATAATTTAAACGTCACTATACATACAACATGTGCTAATGTAGAGTGTCAGAATAAAATTGGTCTAACCTGACAAGACTGACTTGAAGTGCCTCATCAGCAGAGATCTTCCTAGCAGTATAGACGACATCTCTGATCCAACTCTCACTACCTACTACTTTAGGTAATCTCTGTAGTGTCCCTACATCTGCTGCCATACCTAAATCTACCTCCTGTCACAGAACAATAAAGAACTAGTTTAGAACTACCAGAGGGTAATTTATTGTAGCTGATATAATACATAATGCATGGAAATAGAATGTATATAAGTGAAATAAATAGGAAGTAATTGTATGGAGTATAGCCACTAATTTCCTCTATAAATTGGCATTGAGAGGGTAGGGTCGCAGATTGATGTTAGCAACATAGTAAGTTAGCACCCAAGGCTAGAAAATGAATGAGTGTTGATTGATTTTATGCAAAGTTACAAAGAATTCTAAGTGAGTGTATGGTGGCCGAGAAGGGCCAACCGCCTCCGCCTGCCGTGCACCTGCTGATGATACCGCCTGGGGGCGACCGCACACGGTCATGAGGAGCCGCACGCGGCAGGTCAATAAGCTGCGGGTGGAAATTGAGCTACCGCGCAGGCGGAAATAAACCCACTAGTGTAATTTGAATAGCCGCGGTTACCAACAGGAATCAAAAAGCAGTTATACAATGCTCTATAATTGTACTTCCCCACCTCAACTACTGCTCGGTGGTGTGGCATGAGTGCTCGCAAGAAGTGACACAGATTTTAGTCACAGAACTAATGGTATGTGAATTATTTTATCTAAAGCTCCCTGAACTCCAAATGAAGGTTTAAGCAATCACATCCCAGTCATCCTTTGTTAAACACTTACAAGGTATATACAATGTCAAAGTAATTTTGTTTCTAATTTTCTCTTATTTTAATTTGTATTTATTTATTTATTTATTACTATTTATCTCACTTTATGCTCTGCTGATGTTCTTTCTATACATGTATGTGCACTACAAACTGCGTAGTTGGTTCCTCTCCACCGCCCACATGAACTTTTGCTCAGGTCAGAAGTGGTTGATGTAAGCGGAATAGATAGATAGATAAATAGATAAATATTTTTTTCAACAGGAATTTTCCCATCAGCTTCAATAACTGGTCTACCTGGCAGTCATGCCTTAAGCCTGGTTTACAATATCGACGCAAGGGCTTGCGTTGCGTGCGTCACCAACCTCAGCATAAATTTACCGGGTCGTATTAGCGAAGTACCTGGTTATGAGCGCTTACTCCAGCGTCAGTTGACGCAAGGAAACGCTGGAATAGAACTGAATCCTATTTCAGCGTCACGAGCGTGCGTCAAAATTTTGACGCAAGGCGACGCAAGCTCTTGCGTCAATATTGTAAACCGGCCTTTAGCCAGCTTAGTGTAAAAACATCCTCTGCCTTGTCAAGTGTTGTATTGTGTTGTAGACTCAAGCTTTCTGCAAACTGACTGGCCCTGGTTGCTAACTTAGTTTGTAGAGCACTCAGCCTGGAATGCAGCAAGGTGTCATGGGTTTGAGTCCTGTCCAGGGAAGTTCTTTTCTTTGAAAAGGATTGTCCTGGACTTGTTTGTTGTGCATTTGCCTTGTGTTGTTTCTTTCTTCACACATTTACTTTATACAAAATATTAGAGAAAATCGAAAACGTTAAAGCTACATCTTGTCATGATTTCATGTGTTTTGTTATTGTGTGGCTCGTGTGATTTTACTTGTTATTAACCTTCGTGGCGCATGCGCACTGTACTCGTTCTGTGTGTCCGTCTGTCCGTCCGTCAGTTATCGTACATCTCGCTTCTGTAAGCATCATGCGCTCTAAAGCAAGCTACGCGTTCTTTATGCAATGGTCGCCAAATATTATTGTTCTGGTTTTGGCTGAATTTGGGCTTCGTTCGCGAGATCTTAGCAATTTTCATGTCGAACTTAGTCTCTCTCGACGGCCATATTAACCGCGCGACACAATCACGCATGGTTGTGTGGTAAACAGTTTTTATGTTTGCCGCTTGGAATTTGTCTGGAGTCAGATAGCCTAGAGGTAACACGGTACGGTACTTGTATTGACTCTAAACTACACCTTGGAGTTCGATTCTCGTGATTGTCCTTTTTTCTTTTTTAGTGCTTTTCATTATGTAAACATAATCAGTAATGACTCTTCTTGCACATGCACCTGGCGAGTAGCGTATAAAACATCTATGCTTACAAATGAAACATTTATCATTGTGTATAGGGCAAGAATCAATGCATGTGGTATTTTTCAATTATAACATAATAATATTATCAGTATAATGTGTCACTGCCTTGTGGTAGCATAAGCTGGGTTATCAGTAGCACTGATACTAGTAGCATAAGCTGCATTTTCTTCTGTTGGTATGTGACTGCCATTGGTATGAGATGGCTTCTCCAATGTACTGCCCACTGGTGACATAGCTATCATTTGTAGTGGTTCAGGTATGGTTCTAGGTAACATGAAAAATATAACAGATTTAACAAAAATATTTGTTATCTATGACAAACATACTCATAGAGGTCGTTTGCATCAATTTTCTTAACTTTGTAGGATTTCCTGTGCCTCTTTATTAAGAATAGAATGGGTATAATTATAAGACAAAGTGTTAGACCAACAATACCACCAAAGACTCCTCCCACAATTGGACCAATGACGCTGCTTTGTTTATCTCCTTGCACATTGGGGGTGGAGCCACACTCTGGGTCATTGAAACTCTTTATTTCCACCTCACAATCACCA
>JAODVQ020359112.1:0-11567 GCA_025400075.2 Phenganax stokvisi | reverse complement strand
TCTAAAATAGTGCCTATTATTCCAAAATTATGCCAGCATAATGTACCAATCCCTATATGTGACCAGCAATAAATATTACCACTTCAGGCATTGATGGTACCTCATTCTTGTGCATACACTTTAAATCACTTAAAGTTAGAAAAGTGTGTTATAACTATTACTTAGAGACAATTGATATGTACCTGTGAATTCTTCAAGTTCCTAAATATAAATAAAGATGGTAAGGCAACAGATGAATTAAAGCATACTATGTATGTACCTGAACTGACAGGACTGAGAGTGTTGTTCATAGTTTGATAGTTCTCCTTTCCACCGGCATCCTTTATTCTCATGTTGACAGAATAAACCTAGTTCCCTCACCTCTCGACGGAAATGCTTGTCTAATACTGTTACTCCATTCAGGATCTTTGTAGAGGGGACATGGCTTCTTGTCTTGTTGCAATTTAGTTGCAGATCCTTCTGACAGGTGTTTACCACAACATGAGGTGAGATGAGGCTGGAGTAGTAGACCCAGTGTTACTGGACAGTAGTAATCTTTTGATACTTCCTTAATGAAAGGGTATTCCTCGTAGGGTGAGAGAGAATTCTTCTCTGGTGTAGGTCTGGATCAGATGATGAGTGGTTGAGATTTGGTAATAATAATAGGAGTAACATACTGTGGGGTTCCTCCATCAGTTGAAGTGGATGGACCTTCATCTGATGGTCTAGGGCCTGAGACAGCTTCTGCCTTAGAGCTCTATTGAATATATCAGCTACCTGTTGTAACAAATGAATACAATCTTACTTGTGGTGTTGGATAAACTGTGACTCCTCCAATCTTAAGACTGACTACTGAATGGATCTTCAGGAGCTGATGAGGGACATCATACTGCAATTTCTTCTCAATTGATGCTGGTATGAACCAGGTGACAATGAATGATCCTGGTCGAATTTCAGCTACCAGGAGAGCACACTCTCTCAGCTTCTCGCTGCAGATGTATTCTTCTCTAAACTGCTCCACTGCCTCCATTGTAGTTATATCTGGCCAATCAAATTCGGCAACCATCTCCTTGAATTCCTCCGACAGCTTTCTCTTCCTTCTCTTCTGTGTCTGGCAGTAGAGGGTGAGTGGTATCCTCTGTCTAAACCTCCGCAGATCAGCCTTATACACCTCCATCTCCTGCTCCACCTCCAACCCAAATTCCCTGATGATGTAATCCAGTAGTTGATAGGAGAGGTAATCCCAGTAGAGAAGACTCATCTTTCCCAGTAGCTCAGCTACATCAGAGGACTCCCTCAATTCTTTCAGGTGCTCACTCAGGAACTGTTTATGTCCCTCCTTCTCATCAGCTGGCAGTGATGTGAGAATATCGACAACTTGATCAACTGATATTTTCCTTTTCTCAAGACACAACTGTGTTGCTTTTTTAATCTCATTGAACCGCTGCTCAAATTTTTAAATCTTTCCCTTCACATAAATGATGGTCATGGGATCTGTAGGATTAGAATGGAGCTCTTAAAATTTTAGACAGTTAGTATATGGACAAAACGACAGACAGGCTATCAGATAATAAGCCCTGTTTACACAGACATCTTAAACCAGTTTGGAAACTGGTTTAACTTAAAATAGTTTAGGTTTAAACGGTCTAAACTGGTTTCCAAACTACTTTGTTTCTACGCGCTTCTAATACTAAACCGGTTTAGGAAACATGGTTTGTAAACTAGTTTCTAAACCGGTTTAATTTTGTCCCATGTAAACGGGGCTATACATAGACACCCACACAGACGTGTACGGTAGAACCTCGTTAAAGTGAACTCCAGTGGACCAGATTAAAACGTTCATACAAACAGGAGTTTCATTTTAAAAGTAGCTGTAGTTTACTGTAAGAAGGGACTTTGGAGTTATATATAGTTCATACTAAAGGGGTATTTCATATAAACAGTGTTCACTTTAACGAAGTTCCGCTGTAGCTACGTATACTGGAGCTAGGTAATCTTGGAGTTACATCAGGAACATACCAGGTACAGGAGACTCTGGCCTAGCTGATTGGATATCTGTCACTGCTGTTGTCTCTATAAAGAAAACATTTTTCATGTAACTCATACCAACTAAATTCATGTCATACCAAAGATAGACCAATAATTATCATTATCATTATCAATTACCTGATGCAGTAGAGGAAGAAATGAGCTGTGGTTTAGCATGAACCTTAGTAATCTCTGTCCCAGTACCTGCAAAGTGTTTCTAGTTAGTGACTGATGAAATATTAATCTTCTAGATGTATTTATTACATGTATGTATTGTGACCATGTCTGTGTTCAGTATTTTACCAGATTGTTTCTGCAAAGTGGTGTGGACTGGATTAGGAGAAGTGGTTACTAAACTCTGAGTAGAGGAGACTTCATGGACATAAAAAACCAAAGGGGTGTATATAGGAGTAGTCTCTCTTACCAGTGGTATCAGGATCACGTGATGAGGTAGTGTCAGGAGTAAGAGACTTCTCCAGAGAGAGAGCAAGATTAGGAAGATCTACATATGGACTTCTGACGGCATTAATAATCATCCTCCAAGTTGGTTTCTCCGTCTTATTCAGGAACTCAATGATAATGTGGAGAAAAGAGGATTGTGGGTTGGGATTAGAGCGAATTATGCCCTCCACATCGTGGCTCTCTAACTTTAGCTTTAGACCAAGAGGTACACATTTGTTTTTAGCGGGTAATAGCAACTCCGCCACATCGATGGCATCTTTGGCCGTCAACACATCGTCTAGGCCTGTGGCAGCTAGATATATACAGACAGGTTGGTCAAGCTTATGACCTTCACCTAGTTACTTTGAGCCATGAGGCTGAAGCTCCTCAGCAACTATGTTAGAGCACCACCCATTACGGCCTATTTCCCGACCTGGATAAGAAGAAGGGCGGATCTCGTTTGTAAACAACACCAAGATACACGCCCATTGATATTGATAGCGCATGCGCATCACGACAATATCATCATCACCTTTTAATAGAACAATAGATAAAACTAGTGTGTATAGAGAGATAGTCTATGGATGAGAAGGAATGTTAGTCCAGTCAAAGTCAGTCCAGTCATCCAGTACTGCAGTACGGACCAGAGCCTCACACACTAGGTAGGGATCACTGTTACTGGATGGACGTCTGTCCTCAAGGTAACCTCTTCCAGCTGAGAACACAACAGAGAGAGAAAGAGAGTGTAACTGTATATCAAAGTAAACATGGCTAATAGTATGTATTATCAATGCTCTAGAAAAATTGCATAGACATAATTATAACAAAGCTCGAAATTATCACTAGCCACAGAACTTGCTCCCCTCCCAATATCCTCATTGTGTGTATACACACACAAGTGTTCACAGATAAGCCAACAGAGAATGTAACTAAATATCAAAGACAGAGACAGACCTTGAGCCACTCCACGTGGTATTCTAATGGAGGCTCCTCTGTGGGCCACTCCCCAGAAGAACTGATCAATGTGAGCTGTCTCGTGAAGTCCTGTGAGTCTCCTACTGTTATCAACTCCCTATACAGAGTAGAGAGAGGGAGACAGAGAAGGTAGATTGAATGAGTAGGCAAGTTAGCTAGCAAAGGATCAGTGAATGTACATATATGTATGATGAAGTGAATGAGTAGTAAAGTATGCAGTACAATACCGAGTAAGGGACGTGATAGTAGAACTAAGAGGATTGGAAAAAAATTGAGGATGGTATATATAAAGAAAACAGAGAATGTTACAAAAGGTAGAATGTGTATACCATAGTATATAAGCATAGAGTTTATCAGTAGTACGAACAATAAGGAAAGCTCTCTCTCCCTCTCCCGAGGAATCACTTACTCCAGTTGGGTCATAGAGAATGATGTGTTCTTTGTGTCTCTTCTCCAGTCTCTCAATAGCCTCCTCCATTACCTGTTGACACATGAAATACAGTCAATTGTACCAGCCATCATAGTTTGAAAGTAGCTAGTATAGTGCACAGTAAGTGGCAGTTCTTTTCTCATTTTTAGTATGACATTTTGCCAGCATACAAACTCCTACCCACTATCATACACTTCTAAAAGTAGAGTGAATGGGTTTTTTAAATCTCAAATCCCGTACTTTGCAATTTAGTTCCCAGAGACACAAATTCCTCCCTACCTTCATTCCATTCTCAGCCTTCATTCTGGAGGTACTGAAGTTACAGTGACCTCCAGCTCCATTCCAGTCTCCTGGCATTGGTTTGGGATCCAGAGTCACTACCACTCCAAAATCCTCTGCCACTCGATGTAATATATACCTGTAGACAAGATGGAGTTAGGAGATGGTTTGATACAGCAAGAGTGTTGCCTATCAGTATAAATCACTCTAAAAGTTAGATAAATAAGAATGCACTAGCCTCATACCCAGGCCTTCCATGTGTGGGATAGGGAAGGACAGACCCTGTTCATGCATGAGACAAATATTCATGATTAAACATCACAATGTATAGAAGACGTATTCTAACGCTACATATGCAAAGGGATAAACTGATTACATTGCAGTAGTGTCATGGTGAAATATGCTAATACCTCGTTTCAAGAAACTACAACTCAATAGCTGATTAAAAAATGTATGGTAAAGTGCATGTCAAATGTAGCTGCCATTAAGAACATATACTATAGTACAAGAGATAGATGAGTAGAGTAGACAGACCTGGAGACCCAGAGTTCATCTCCCATAGAGGTACCAAGACAAGGTCCCATCTGATACTCCCACTGAGCAGGCATCACCTCTGCATTGGAGCCACTGACCTTGAGACCTGCATACAGACATGCCTTGTAGTGGGCCTCTGATATCTGAAACAAATACAATACCAAGTGATATTGGTATTAGAGGGAGATAATCTGGCTAAGCCACAAATAACATGGATATTAAATGAAGTACATAGTGATTATTACCTTAGGGAATTGTAAGCTCTAGCTCGATAGACAAGTGTTAGAGTAAAGCAAGAGAAGTGAAGTATAGTATGTATTACCTGTCTACCATAGACCCTGGTGGCTCCAACAGCACAATAGTAAGGACCTTGTTCACCAGGATATCCAGTCTTAGGCCAGCCAAATGGATGACCATCAGTGTCCAGTAGAGTGTACTCTTGTTCTATTGCAAACTCTGGAGTCTGGTCCAATACTCTGAGGAGATAGAGAGAGAGAGAGGAATGATTGAGGAATGATTGAGGGGAATAAAACACATAGTAGTTATATTGCAGACTGAGCTGTAGTGTTTTTCAAGGTTAAAGCTTTAGGTTCTTGTGCTATAGACTGCTAACCAGTGTGGGCAGAACATGGGACTCTCTTGCTCTGCCTCCATGAGTATGGAATGTGGAAGTGATGGTTCCATTGCACAATGGCATGCCTCGAATTCATGTGCTCAGCCACACATGTAATGGGACTATAATGAGATCTACCTCATGAGAGGCATACTATAAACACCACATTCCAATAATATTGTCTTCTTAGAAGATGTAGAGTACCTATAAAGCCACACTACAATAACCTAAATATTCCTAGGAAACTATCAGCCTACTTCACACGTTAGTATTGGTAAATTTGATTGTTGCTCACGAAGATGGTCAATGCATACACCTGGCAATTATAATATTTACTGTTCTAATCTACTTAACTAACACATTCCCTCACCTCTCCATGATCATATCACATGTGTGTCTCTTGTTGGTGGGATGAGGAGTTCCATCCTTTGTCAGAGTATCACACATCACTAGAATACTATTACCCTGTATAATAACGGCATAGCTAGTTTTATTAAACAGCTATATACATAGTACAATGATTTCTTAGTACTCAAATATGTTTGTACATACTGTGGATGGCATTTTACATGCATAACGTGGACTAAATGAAACTGCATAATTTCACTTTGACCCACCTCCTAGAGTAAGCTATTGATATCTGATAGTACTATTTTAAGTCTGTATAAATCAAGTTGCAGAAGATGAGAGAATAATGTATATTAGACCTGGAAGAAAGGATCTCTGTAGTAACTGACTGGCCTCAGAAGAACATCACTGTCATGACCTTTAGCTTGATTAGTACTGAGGAAATAGAGATAGACTCAATATACAATGACAGACTAAATAGTACATCTTCCTCATCTCTACAATATAGAGTGGGTACTATATATAGAGCAATCATTAGGGACCTTGAATAAAAAGTCTATACACTCATCTACATACATACTCAACAGAGAAGTACATTCTCAACACATAAACCCAGAAGTTGTGAGCACATGAGTATATCAGCATGAGCCCTAGTAACCAAGGTTTCAGACAACGACTCACTACCTAGAAATGCTTTGATGCACTATCCACATCATGGTACCAATGATGTGAATGAATCTGTAGGTAGTATAGAGTGTTACCTGGAGCCATCAAATGACCACTGAGGCAGGTCCGCCACAGAGGAGGGAGGGGAGGAGAGAGTCCTAGTCTTACTACGAACATTCTACACACACAGAGAAAGAGAGAGAAACAATATGGTAAGATGATAAACAGAGAAATCCATGCACAAATTCCAGCAAACTATTGATTATCAATCATTATACATACATACAGGATGATGCTCCTTGGTAGGAAGAGCCCTAAGCTACAGAAGAAAGAGAAAGAGGAGCTGATGTTAGTAAAAGAGTTAGAACGGGAGGAGGGAGGGATAAGAACGAAAGAAGAAGACTCAGCAAGAGAGAATTAAGGAAGAGGGCACGAGAAATCATGAAAGGAGGAGGGGTGAGGGAGAAATAGGAATGTAGAAGAGGAGGAAGGGAAGAAGGAAGAAGAACACTCAGTGAGAGAAAAGGTCATTAGACATCATAAAAGGAGGAGAAAGGGTGTACGTAATACCTGTCCTGTGCCATCAATCCAGATGTATGTGGCCATGGCATGTTCAGTAGTGAGGGAAGAGTAGCGATCATACACAGTCCAGTCTAGTTCTCCAGAGTAACTGTGGTGACTCCTATTATCATAGTAGCCACAATAGACAGAGCATAATTATGTAGGTTGTATCTAAACAGATGGTCATTCTAGCAGTAACTTAATAATGTGTAACAAGAGATAGAACTAATATGACATCTACAAGGTAAGAATAGACTGACACTTAGTTAAAATCGAATGTCACTTAGTTTAACAATTACTTTATAGCGCCACTAATTAACAAAGCATTCTTTTACTATTTACGTACCTATCATACTTTAATACCCTTCATTTCACTCTTATAATTACTATTATCATGCTAAATACATATTCTGATTCCTTTAACTACAATTCATCCACCAATAGTAATATTAACTTTTAAACCACACACATCGTTCAGATGATGTAACAAATAATCTCCACAGCCCAGAGATACTCATACTGACTAGGTCCACTACATTTAAAACATATTCCTCAATAAACTCTTACAGCAGAAGCAGTATATAGGAGTTAAGACGAACGACAACAATAGGACAATGGAATGATACTTTGTTCCATTCTTACATAACTAAATGAGATTTGAATGGCTAAACAATTCTGACTAAATTCTTATCCTCTTAGCTTATCTCTAGGAGAGGAAGTATGACACAAGAAAGATGAGATCAGGAAAACTGAATCTCAGGAATTTCCCACAGTGAAGTGTCAATCACAACAAATACTATCTCCCCACAAGGTGGTGTGGTAATAATGTGAGATCCCTAAGGCAAACATGTGACTGGCACATGCTTGATTCAGTTTAGCTCATTCACATGTCTCTTTCTATATCCACACTATTGACCATGATGAAAGATGTGTGGATGTTTGAGAGGTCAGAAAGGTGGGGTTGGTCAAATAAAACAGTTGGTTAGTGCATTTCATGGTAGAAAAACTAGAAAAACAGTAGAATTCTACTACACTGTTCATGACACTCTAAAGCAGATTCCCTGTGGCTAAACATGTGACTGGCACATGCTTGATTCAGTTACCTCATTCACCTTCTAGTAGCCTTTCTCGATATCCAAGCCATGGACCATAATGAATGATGATGATATTTGAGAGGACAGAAGGTTAGGGTTGGTCACATAAAGCAGTTAGTTAGTACATTTCATGATAAAAAAACTAGTAAAACAGTGGAATTATACTACACTGTTGACACTGTAGTGGCAGTGGGGTATTGGCTACTATAGTACATACAGTATAGTATTGTTTCATTTACTCCAATAAACTTGGCCATAATGGTTCTAAAAAGCTATCTACTAGTGTTTTCTTTCAGTAGTTCAATCACTCAGTAATGAGGGTAAGAGAAGTAGAGCCAGGTAAGTACATACAAAATACATTTAAAGTACACAATTAGAGGAAATTATGACTATCTTTATAGGAAGAAAAGCAAGACTTATGGTTGTATTATGACAATTATATATTTGCACCATACCTCCCTCTCCCCTTCTAGCTTCCCTCCTCTACCTAACCCCCCTCCATGACGATGGGTGGGCCAGTATAGGCTGTTCATATCCAACCTCTGGCCAACTGGAGTGCAACACGTGACAATACTAACCATAAAACGATGAACAAAAGCTTCTCAACAATGGATTGTTACATACACAAAAACAAACCAATGACAAGATCTGGTCAGCTGTAAGCTAATATCACGACATGTACACCTTCCAACAATATTATAAACTCACACACCTTACTCCACTGCACGCTGCCCGAGGAAAAGAGGGAGTGACGCCTAGGAATCGTCCCGCCGACATCGCCGATCGCTCAGCAACGACAGGAGTCAACACGGACGTTGATGATCCACGAACAGCATGTACAGCGGCGGAGAGAACAGACGGTATAACACGAGAAAACGACATGGCTAATAATGTAGAATTGAGATACTACGAACCAAAAGGTCTACGAAAAGGTCAGTCCTCGGATAACCACGGCGCGCGATTTTCCCGGCTTTTATACGTACGCGCATGCGTAGAAATTACGGGCTTGGATTTATTTAATACGACATAAGGTGACAAACTTCCACAACTACTGTGTATTGTTCTGTAAGAGATTTTGTAAGTGAGAGAGATGGAAGGTACTACTGAGCTAGAGAGGCGATAAGTTTGGAACAGATTTCAAAGAATTCCATAGTGTGATGTCTCTGATGACCAGCCATGAAGAAATCCTCACTCTCATCTGTATATCATTACACACATAGAACAATAATGGTGGAATGATATTGTGACAAAACACCTCATGACTTATTAACTGAAACTTACTACAGCATTATAACAATGTCATTCTCCTTATTAAAGAACTGAAACTATTTTATATTGTAGTCTTGACTAGTGGAACTGCTCACAATGGTGCCTGTAGTGGAACCCGACTTAAAATGGACACCCCTCTATGTTGGACACCTCAATATAACGGACAAATGTTTGCGTCCCAACTTACTACTGATCAATAAATCTTAACCCCTCTAGAATGGACACCTGCTTGTACAATCATTAATATCATGGTCCCAAGTTGTCCATTATGGAGAGGTTCTACTGTACGCATACAGTATATACAGTATTGTGTGTAGAGCACTCAGATATATCGTGTAACAGACATTCTTGTCTTTATTATATATATTATTATAGTGCTCATGGAGTTTACAAGAAACTCCTTTTAGTAGGTATTTGTTGGCAGTGAACTAGAGCTAATGGACAATTTGTTACTACAGTTGAACCTCTCTATAATGGACTATATACTTGGGACTTTTAAATATGTCTGTTATAGCAGGGTGCCCATTTTGGGTGGGTTAAAATGTGTTGATCTGGGTTGTGTCCGTTATATTGAAATATCCACTATAGAGGGGTTAAGCAGGTTCCACAGATGACTTTACAGACGACAGGAGAATGGAACAAGAGGAGGTTACAGAGGGGGGTACAGTAGTGGGAGAGAGGAGAGAGAGAGAGAGTAGTAGAGATATTTAGTAGAGGGTGGAGTAAGTGATTATGTACCTGGGTTGACACACTTGAAGTCAAGGAGGTAGTTTTTTGTGTCAATCTGGTAGAGTTGTAGGTCCAGTTTTATCATCAGACCAGAGTTGGGATGAATATGACTATTACAGAGTGTATTTGTATGCATGAGTTTTGGAGAGAGAAAGTTGGAATAATGGTCATCTTTACACAATGATGTGCCTGGGCTTTGTGGGCCTAGTAGGCACACATGATGGGATTCCTCATGAGTTGGGCATGAGAACAGAAAGAAGAATCAAAATACTTCATACATACATCTAAAATAATTATGTGCATTTATATGAGTGAGTAAGTGGGTTGGTGAGTGAGTGAGTGAGAAAGAGAAAGAAGGTAGTTTAGTCACCCATATACAAACTACCCTGTAAGTACTGAAGGACAACGTATCATAAAGGTGTGTCTCATAACAACAAGGCAGAGGGAGGACACTTCACGAAACTCTATCCCAGCAGTCAATGTTTATTGCATGTTATTCCATACACCTCTAGTATAACACACACCCAACTATGTATAGTGTGCTATAAATAGAATAAGCCAGTATACTAATCTGGAACAGATGTCATGTGTCTCAAATTGCCAGTCAAATGCTCAGAGTCTCTATGGAGATAATGTGGTTTAAGAAGTATATCTGCATATATTAGAAGTCATAAAAGCTCGAATCATATTCTATTCTCTGGTCTAATGGCTGGGCATGACTTTTGGTGGAAGGAAAACAAATTCAAAGGGATTTATATACTGTAAGGTTCTCAAACACACTTGGTGCTCTAGTGACTAAAATATAACTTGTATGTAATGCTAAAAGTATAATGAATAACATAGTCTCCTATCAAATGGTAGCTAGGTCTGTGTTACTGACCGACAACGGATGAAGTATGGAGTGATAATCTTCCATTGGAAATCCAGAGCCTTCAGCTTGCGAAATATCTCAGCCATAATGTCTTGAGGTCTGCTCTGAGACCTGATTCCCAGGTGCCACTTTGACCTTTGTAAACATAAGGAGGAGGAGGGGTTCCAACAATATCACAGAATGTACTATAGTAGAATGTTTAACATTGTTTCAACAACCAATATGGGGGCCAGTAAGCGTCATGTATATAATCCAGTGAAAGTTAGTTAAAAGTAAAAATGTCACAAAAATGTTAACCTAACTGAACAATATCAGTGAAATGATTAGGCTCCTTATGTTGGACTATGATGGGCCTGGGCTTCCTGGGGCACTATAGTACAGTTGAACTCTGTTAGTAAGTACCACACGGGAAACTTTAAACAGTACTCATTAACCAATGTACTTATTATGTACTTTTATATAATTTCATGTACAATGTTACTTTTGGAAGAAATAAGTTGTTTTTGCTTGCTTATTACAACACAAACAAGTTCATCCAGGCAGTTAAGTGCTTTGAGATGGGAACTGCACCTTTACATGTAGTAAAGCTATTTTCTGGCTTGCTGTAATGGCCGCCTTTTTCGTCGCAATTTTAGATATGCACGTGTTTTACGCACTGCGCATGCGTAGTACATGTAAAAGGGGCGTGTGCACGTATTTGTAGTACGTAAAAGAAGAAACTACGTACTAGCCGTGTACGCAGAAGCAGGT
>JAODVQ020358900.1:0-11570 GCA_025400075.2 Phenganax stokvisi | reverse complement strand
GCTGGCTTCACTTTTGCAGCCGGATGCGCAATCCAGTTATATAGAAATCAATGAGGCTAACGGACCGAAAGTTTTGCAACATACGTGGTGTAGCACGATTATGTCTTTAAAACTTCGTATATGCCGACGTAAGCCGTCAGTCACAATTCATGACACAACGTTTTAACACTCCAGTCCAGTGTCTTCATTACACATTATCACTACAGTCCCTAGCTTCGTATATTTTCTGTCAATTATAAATGTGGACTATTAAGAGGTTACAATTTACGTTTTGCATAGATTAGATTCAGTTTATCAATGTTTTTTAAACCGCATATTTTGTTCTAGAAACTGGAGAACAACTGGCTGTAGGTGTGACCATTTTGCTATCACTGGTTGTGTTTTTTCTTATGGTTGAAACAAGAGTGCCTAGTACATCAGATCATCTCCCTCTCATTGCTAAATATTATTGCTGTACAGTGATTGAGATTTCTGCTGTATTGGCGATCACATGCGTCATTCATAAATTTGAACATCACAGCGCAGAACCTTTACCCCCATGGGTGAAGGTATATTTATGATATTAAATTACTTTCACTTATCAAAAGGTATTGCAGATCATTTATTACTATCAGCCTCTACACAAAATTTTGGTGTGGAAAGCTGATAGTAATAAAAGATGTACAATACTCATGCGTTTAAGCAAAGCTTTCCTGGCTGCAACGATAAATATCTCCAAAAGCACTTTTGAGGGGTTTAATACGCCTCTTTTTATAAGAACTAAAAAGGTCAAGCTAAGCGGTCAATATCAAGGTCAGGGATCGTACATATTTATAATATTTTATTTATTTGAAGAACTGTTATACTAGATATTACAATTCCTGTCTTTAATGTTTTAGTTTTTGCATAAGAAGATAGAACAATTCTTTTTTATTAAATTAATCAAATATTGGAAATATACTTTTCGACTTCATATAAACACTTTAAGTTTTAGTTTTTGCATAAGAATATGTATTACAATTTTATTACAATTACAGATAAATTGCAAATATTTTAGATATTTTATTTGAAAAAGAAAATTAAAATTATGTTTCTCTCTATTATAGAAATATATTATCGGCTACATGGGCAAAATGGTTTTCATGACCTTTGCCAATATAGAGAAAAAGAGGAAAGTTCTAGTCATTCCTGTGTCTAAGGAGCCGGAAAAAGAAGAAGTGACCGAAATCAAACCCGAAAACAGTTGGATGAAAAGTAAGGGGAAATTCCTTATAACTACGGGGCTCTCTACATGAGCCAAACTGGTTAGCCGGGTTTACTGCATGGTTTTTTTCGCGTCTTATTGCCACTTAAACTTGTGCAAAATAAGATTGGAAATAACAGTTAGCTACAGTGTACTGGGCCTATAAGACTACTCCAAAGTTAATTCAAATACTCTTTTAATGCTCAGAGGCCGGTTATACGAAGCCCGTTTAGCCAAAACAGTGGACAAGTTCAAAGTAGAAATCATATTTATATAATAATCTTTGAACAACGAAATTGATGCGAAATTGAAAAGTTTTTAGCTGAATAGATTACTATGTATTTACTTATAGTTGCATTTGATTTCAAAGCTTTATGTGGGAATGTTTTTGAATTCTGACGTATCCACCGTTTAAGCTAAACGCGCTTCGTAGCTACAACTGGCCCCAGGAAATATTTTCGCGACAAATCAGCCCCTAACAACTAAGTGAAGTAACACCCACTAGATACAGTCTCAAACGTTTACACATGCACTAAATTCATGAATGAAATATTTCATATATGAAACTATTATGCGAAATATAAACATACACATGAAAATTATAAAAAGTCCTTTTGATGTAGACCTAAAAAACATTTCAAGTAGTTTAATCATTCAAAGACGAGTCTGGCGAATTTAATTTTTAAAGGTTTTGGAAAATTGCTAGAGAAGAAAACGGAGCGGAGTCCTTTTGAAGGCAACAAGAACGTCGAAATTATCGCAACCAGTATGAACAACAGCCAAGCAAGCGAAGCCTTGAAAATGCAATGGAAGCACGCAGCCAACATCTTATCCCGTTTCATGTCTTTGGTTTATATCCTCGCTATTGCGATTACATTTTTTGCTGTAATTTTGAACACGAATGATCAAGGAAAAATTTATCCCAAAAAAGAATAAACTACGTCGTTTGGATTCGCGAAACTGCAACAACAAAATGCTTTGATTATATTAGAAAACCCGCTTACATTCTTCATCAAAATTGCGCGTGCGTACAAGTTTACCGCATTACGACAATTAGCGCCTAAAAGTTCGCCGAATTTGGTCATGAACGCTGAGATATTTCTCTGTTGCAGAGCAGAAATAGTTCATTTTTTGTGATCCTAAAATCATGGAATTGTTTTTAGGGGGCTTTACGCTATTGGCCCTACAGAAGTTCCTGTACTTTCCAAAAGTTTGATTAAAATGTAGGACTAAGGTCCGCCGAAATGCATAGTGTTGTTTAACTTGTTAAGGTTTTCTAAAATGTTAATCTTGAGAAATGCTAAAGAAAATATTCAGAATATTTGATCAGAAAAAATTGAAAAATTAGATGAACATATTTTCGTGACTTTGAGATAAAACTTTCAAGTTTTCTAGCTTGCACAAAAGGTGTCAAATAGGAAAACAGTCGTAAAAAGTTTGTAATACTCGTTATATAGGTATCTGAAGTAGCCAGCACACCCCTAAATATAGTTTTCTGGTGAGCGTTTCGACCACAGATCAGTGGTTTCGACTCTCGACTTTTTCACTCTCGACTATCGATTTTTTACCCTCGACCCTCGATCTAGATTCTCGATCCTCGACAAATAGATGAGTGGCATTATGAGTGATCATAACAATACATTGACGCTGATTGGGTAGGAAGATAATTACATACAAAGAACCGATGGATAACCTACGCGAATGAAACTCACTTGCTGATTGGATAAGAAAAGTCGGACGTGTGAGAGCACACTAGAATATATTTTCCATAAAGGATAAATTATCCGTGCTTCTGTTATAAAAGAGGGGTGAAAACACCAAGGAATTATTCGAAATCTCCTCTGCAAAGCAACTCTGAGACAACACTCAAAACTCCGAAGAAAATCAAGATGTCTGGACGTGGTAAAGGTAAAGCGAAGGGAACCAAAAGCAAGACTCGTTCTTCAAGAGCTGGATTACAATTCCCAGTCGGACGTATTCATCGTCTCTTAAGAAAGGGCAACTATGGTGAACGAGTTGGCGCTGGCGCACCAGTATATTTGGCAGCCGTTCTCGAGTATTTAAGCGCCGAAATCCTTGAATTGGCTGGCAACGCTGCCCGTGACAACAAGAAGAGTCGTATTATTCCTCGACATCTTCAATTGGCCGTCCGCAACGACGAAGAATTGAACAAATTGCTGTCTGGAGTCACGATCGCACAAGGCGGTGTGTTGCCAAACATTCAAGCTGTTCTCTTGCCCAAAAAGACAGAGAAGAAACAGTAGATGTTGTTGAATATTTCTCAAAGACAAAAACAAAACGGCTCTTTTAAGAGCCACCAAATCTTACAAAGGAATTTCAAACGAAATATCGAATTACGTGATCTTATGTCTGTCAGCAGACATGCCCGTTTCTTGCAATATAACTTGCATTTATACCCCAAAAGTAAACTTGAAACTTCTTGCGGTAGACGTGAATTATGCGCGGTTTACACTGTCGAATTTTCTATGACCAAAGTGGAAATTTTGGATAGGTAAATTCTAACTTTAAGGATTCGCCTACAAAATATTTAAGGAACTAATACAGTGCTTAACACTGAACTACTTCACTCTGATATTTCTTACAAATTTTTCAGAACGTAGAATTTTCCTGTGAGAAATCCCTACTTTGATCACAGAAACTTTGATAGTGTAAACCGGCCTTTACTAGTCTTGTATAATATGTGTCAGGGTGAGCGATGGGAAGTAATAATTTAGAGTAGAATAAGGCGCCAAAAATTTGCTATGCAAACAATTAACTTTTGCGACTCTTGCTCTTGCATGCTTATTTTAGAAGTACTGGACATTGTTTTCGCAAGAATAAAAAGTTTTAAAAGCTACAACTAACGAAAAAGACAAGGTGAACAGAACTATTGTATTGTCAAAGTAATTATTTTGTGATAGCATGAAATCATAACACCAACCTTCATTTTTTCAGCCAGACTTCATTCTTCAGCCTGAAAGTGTGTGGACCTTAGTCAAGAGCCACTCATTCTGCCTCTATTTTCACGCACATAACAAAATTTGCGACATACTCTTCCAGAACTCAAAAGCTGAAAAACAAATGATAAACACAATATAAGTAATAGCATATTACTTTATTAGAAGAAGTATCTTTCAATAATTCCCTGACCACTGAGTGCCAGTAAACTAGCACTTATGACAGGAAGGTTGTCGGGCAATTCGTCGGTCGAATTGCAATATACTGTTGTCTATTTGTCTTTTATACTCTCTCTAACTTCAGACGATTTGACGATGATACTCCCGAAAAATAGCGCATGTTTCTTGGGGTCCAAGCAACGTTTTTAGTAGCAATGAATGGCTTTAAAAGAAAGCCAGGTTTGGTTTATATCGTTTGAGCTATGTAATTAGTGCGCTATATTTATATTTCGTAATTTCATATAATTTCTCGAGTCATTTTTGGGCATTTTGGCTATCGCCAAATTTGCATAACGCTGAAGCTTATTTATTCAAAATTATATCAAATTATTCCAAACTCTTGTGATCCTTGGCCGCATGTGGGGGCGTTACAGAAAAGTGTCGCTCGCTAACGTCCGACCACACATTAACCAATCAAAACGGGGTATTCGTGATCCAAATTAATTGCGCTATCCAAAGAGGTTTTCTATAAAAGGCGAACGACTGAAATATTTAGTATAGCAAATTTGTTTACAACGCTAGGAGTGAAGAGTATTCGCGAGTTTCGAAGAAAAGCCGAAAGAAAAATGCCTGTCAAACCCGGTGTAGCGTCGAAAGGTGGCAAGAAGGCTGGAAAGAAAGCAGGAGTTGGTGCTGACAAGAAGAGAAGGCCAAAACGTAAAGAAAGCTATGCTATTTACATCTACAAAGTCTTGAAGCAAGTCCACCCTGACACTGGAATCTCCAGCAAGGCGATGGGAATCATGAACTCTTTTGTGAACGACATCTTCGAACGTATTGCTGGCGAAGCTTCGCGTTTGGCCCACTACAATAAGAAATCGACAATTTCGTCTCGGGAAATCCAGACTGCAGTTCGTCTGCTTCTGCCTGGTGAATTGGCGAAACACGCGGTTAGTGAAGGAACAAAAGCCGTGACCAAATACACAAGCAGCAAGTAAAGAGATTCTCAATCGACCTCCAAAAATACCAACGGTTCTTTTAAGAACCACCATATGCATAAAAGAAATGAACGAATACACGATAGTTCACAACCTTGAAGCTAGATACGCAAAATTTTCCGCCATCTATCGCATTACTGACTAGTCCTGAGTCAAATACACTACGCTGATGAAACCGCACCTGTTAAAACATCCTGCAATAAATGTTTTGCAACAGTTGCGGCGGCCAACCTATAATCTGTGGGCGCCATTATCTTGCAACATGACACTTAACTTTAAGGCGCCAAACATGAGAAATCGTACTACAGTCCGTGATATACGGTACTCCAAAATACATGTTATAGCTGCAAATGTATACCATATACAACTCGTGACATGCGTTGGAAGTCGTGAACACAACGTAACTTTGCTCGTAGAATAGATCAGAACTTGTGATATATGCTACAACTCGTGATATTTATGTATCACACGTAGATCATAGAAGCTCGTTTTGTACACTGTATATACTTGCAGCGATAAATTAATACGTTTGAGTAATGTAAGTCACGGAATGTAATACGTTTCGTCATGTTTGGCGCCTCCTAAGCCCGTTCTCCACTACGCGAATTTTTTCGAGCGAACAATAAATCCAGCAACGTGTTCGCTAGAAATATAATTTGCCGAGAAAAAGTCGAAAACGAGCTAACACGTTGCCAGATTTATTTTACGCGCGAAAAATTCGCGTAGAGGAGAACGGGAACGGACGCTCAATGTTTCTCCGTTACTCGATCAGCCAGTTCACTGACTGAAACACAATTGGCTCGTCCTTTGCGATTGAAACGGCGCTGCTAAATAGTACTGAATTTGAACTGAAGAATCAAGTTATCAAATAACATTTCCGCGATAATTATTTCTTTACATTATAACAAAAATACTTCGAAAGCAAAATTTCTAATCCCTTGTCATCTAAAATCAACTTTTCTCAATCACGTTTCAATTACATCATATTTAAGGTCAGCATTTCAAATGTCGCTCTTTAAATCAAACGTTTTCAAGACGATAGAGTTTTGTGACTTCGTTAGCACTTAAAGCTTTTCTGAACAGCTTCATTTCATCAATGTACCCTTGAAATGGATTTTCCAGATCATTGCCATACGAATGCGTCGTTATAGTTTCCCCAATCACAACATCTTCAGCAACCACCAAGATATCTCCATGGCAACATTCTGAATCACTTAACTTAAGCTGGTTGTTGAGGTAAAAGTTGACTGTGCTTCCATCATATGTCATAACAATTTGATGCCAATGGTCACAAACAACAGTACCAACACAAGCCCAGGTCTTTGAAGAATCTAACGTTAGAAGTGAGGCGCTGATGCAGTCCATTTGGTTTTGAGATACAATTTTTATCTTCCAACTACCTGTTACAATGCTAGTGTTAGTTGTCTCATTTTGAACAAATACACGAAAGTTGTTTATCAGGCTTAAAATTTGTTTGTTCACGCCATAGCTAGATGCAGAGGACGGGCAATCAGTCCTCTTGAACCAAAAGCTGACAGAAAACTTTGAACCCCATTCGTAGCCATTCAGATTAGGTATTCGAAGTCCCGATGGACCATACTGATTAAACTGTGCAGCAGCATTTGATATTCCAATTGAGTTCTGCAGTCGTACGTGCGCGTCTCCGTCATCATTGTTGAATTTCACGGCATTATTCCCAAAGCATACATCACGAAACGACCGATCGAATTTGTAGTAAGCGATAAGGTCATCACATTGGTCAGGTTCTAGAATATGGCCTTGAAGGAAAACGATGCTTTGGTTACTCAAATTTTCAATTAAAAAGTCTGTTTTGAGCCAAATCAATGCAATTGTGAATAGCAAGCAACAAATCATACGATCATTTTATACTGAAAGTACTAACGCTTGATTCAAGCCTGTCTTTCAATGCAAAATAGTGCCTGTATTTTGTAACCAGTGTAGGAATATCATTACAAATTGTAGTAAAAAATTGCATATCTCACATTCCTGAACATACGAAGCAAATGAAAGAGTCAAGTAGTACCAAAATCGAACTATTACACTCGAAAACGAAGCTTTAGTCTCTATCACAAATCTTTCTGCAGTAATGCCTTATTTATACATTGCAAATGAAACTTATTCTCACTTTTTATGGGGTCTCCACCACATGCAAGACTAATATGCATGTAATAATGAACAGTATTTTCTCACGATAACAATAAGTTGACCTATGACCACCATTTGCTACCTTGGCTGGACCCAATTATTTTATAAATTTACATATATTTACATAACAGCGTACCTAAAGTCTCCCTAAGGTACTCCCAATCATACGAGATGCCAGCGTTCACATCAACGACAAAACCACAAGAACAGCAGCCAAAATTGCGGACACTTTTGCCATTTTACTTCAAACTGGGTGTGTTGTCAAGAGGCAATTCACCGAAGCCAAATGGAAAGTAAAATGGCGTCAGATGGTTTCTCATGATAGGCTAGCCAGATGCTCGCATGGCAATAAGTAGGACTGAAATAATACTTGAAAGAGGGTACTTAAAGAGTGTGTATTTTCGCCAAAAGTAATTAGTTGACCACTGGTTACTTGACATGAAATTGAACTCAGCTTGGAAACCGCGGTGCCGGGCGCTATCTGGATTGAGCGAATGCGTCAACGAGAGGAGACCAGAGGAGATAGGAAGTGCCAGGCAGGAGTATGATCATTAGCTATTTGAGAGCCAACCAGTGAAATCTAGTGCAAGTACTGGTGATATAAAGACTTGTTTTCCCTGTCCTATGTTTTGTTTCCGCTCATTAATTTCCACTGACGAATCGATTCAGGTGTGGTAAGGTGGTGCTCAGGCCTTGGCTGTATATTTGTGGGTGATTCAGAGCTGAATCCAAGCAACCTAAATGCCGCAACCTTTCCTGAGTCCCGTTAACACCTAACCATCTACACGGATAAGTTTCATGACAACAGATTTCAATGACGTAAGTAGACCTTACATTTTATTAAAATTTGCCCATTGGCCTCGTTTCCATGTATGTAATTCATTTGCTCATGTTTCGTACGCAATGGAATTTATAAATTAAAGCTTCGCATGGAAAAGAGTCATATTTTTGTATAAATGGAAAATAAATTTTCTGTATCACAACAAGGACAAAAAGAAAACATGAAAACGAGATCATTGGGCAAATATGTAATAAACGGCGAAGTCCATAGTTTGCTTGCACGCCGTATCGGTATCTCAACAACTTTCATATATTCTAACTCGAGACTCGTTTGTCCGTAGTACGACTGAGCTTGCCAGCACAGCGGACGACACTTCACGCGAGTCTGGTGATGGTTTATAAACTGCAGTACGCAGTGTTACCTATTTTTTATAATAAAATAAATCCGCTTACCTTTTACCTTTACTAGGATTCTGTCTTCTTTGAAATGAATTACAACAAAATATGTATTACGGTGAAACTCTTTTGCCAAACCGCGAATCGCGTTATCTTGCCCCCAATTCAAATAGCCTATGACCAAAATACAATAAGATTATAATAAGTATATTTTCCCAAAGTATATCACGGTCAGGGATAAAGTTGGACGGTATTTAAATTTCAGTATTTTTAAACTATCGCGGTATACCAGTATACCGTCAAAACCTTTCAAGAGAAATGAGTGGTCTACAATACAATGAAATGACGTTTACGCCTAATAACCCGAAAATTCAAAGCAAATTCAAGAAAATGATTTATTTTAACAATCCATATTTCCATATAATTCCCTGCAGTCGTGAAATTTACGTTTACTGATTCAAATTATGCCAAGTTTTAGCAACTATAACAATGCTGCAGTATGTCAAAATCTAATCTGTATGCATTGTGTTTGTTTTTCGTTTGTGAATGTTTCTTGCTGTTTGAATAAAAAGTTAGACTAATGATAGCTAGGATAACGGTATATCTTACACGATACCGCCAGTAACGGTATACTGATATAGCGTCAAAACTAAGTACCATGAATAACTAGAAATACGGGTATACCGCCCAACTTTAGTCAGGGATTGTATGTATTTATGATATCTAAGTCATTTAAAGAAGAATTGTAACAAAATTCTTATCTAATAACTAAAACTGTCTATATCAAGGTCAGGGATTGTACACATTTACAATGAATGAATCATTAAGAGAAGAACTGCAATATGTACATTTTCTTAAGAACAACTTTCGGGAACAAATGCTTCAAAATCTACATCACAAACGCTGATTAATCATTTACCCACGGCGGATTGAAACATGACATCCGATCTTTCCTATTTCATGCAATTTAATCCATAACATTAAATTACCACACATAAACTAATGTCATTTGCTCAAACCAGTAATAGGAACACATTTTAAACACCACAATGGGCTATCTGAATCTATTCAATACATTGTTCTTTACATTCTGCTTATTTGCTGCAAGTTGCGCATTTTATGCAGATTTTACTAATCGAAGCGCAATTGAATCATACGAAGTCAATATCAACATGGAAGAATGCGTCTACAAAACTGATGAAAAATTTCTCTCGATTGCTTTGGATTCAAGTTTAATCAGATATCGTTGGAAGCTTTTTAACTTCAGTTCAACAAAGCTAGGAAATCTTGGAAAAGGACTTACTCCTTCTTACTTGCGAATAGGTATAAAGTAGAATAATTTAAAACTTTTATAATAATTACTTAGCCAAAGTTTGGCAAACTTCACAGGACCAGGTCAGGAATACAACTGACTAAGCTACAATTAATGGGAAGAGATTGTCTGGAAGCTTGCAAAACTTTAAACGACCTACAATCTGCGATATAACGCCAAATTTTCCCCTTCCACCCCTGTTCAATGTTGCTGAGTCCCCAAATTTGGCTATTCACAACACGTTTTATTTACTTTTCCAACATTGAGGGAAGGGGGAAGGGGGGAAGAAATAAACCATTCAATTTGTGTTAATGTCACAAGTACTTTTGTCCGGGATTGTAGAATATGATTTTTGATTTAATCATATAGTTAATGAAAGGAGGTGGCGTGGAAGCTAGGTACAAGACCAGGAATGTAATTGTGCTTTAATTTCAAGGGTACATTTAGGTGCACTTAAAATCTTATGTTTCGGGTTCATGAATTTCTAAATCACTGAATTGAAATGCTTTTTTTTGGATTGGACGACGCTTCGTAATGCAGACAATGTGTTCAGTGAGCGTTGAGAGTGCACAAACTGAACAAAAACATGGAACAACACAAACTTTGACCCTGAACAATGTCAGCGGGTCAGTGCGAATGGTACTGGGCTGGGATGAACGCAGGAAAAAACTGTACTCGATTGTGCCAAGAACCTACGAAAGTAAAGCTTCAATTCATGACATTTGATGAGCATAATTATACTATATTACCAGCATTGAAAACTGATATCCACACATATCCCAAAATTTGATCTGGCATAATGCAAGCTAAACACAATATCGCCGAGTGAAATTACAATGAACAATAGACGATTCCACTCACTATTCTTCGCTTTCTGTCTATACACTGCAAGTTGTACATTTTATGAAGAATTTACTAACCAAACGCGAAACGCAAGTCAAGCTCACCGAGTCATCATAATCACGGAAAAATGTGTCTACAAAACTGATGAGAAATTTCTTTCTATTGCGTTGGGTTCACGCATGGTTAAACACGATTGGAAACATTTCAACTTCACTTCAACAAAACTAAGAAATCTAGGGAAAGGATTATCACCTGCCTACCTGCGATTAGGTAGGAGCTCCGATTGTGTGAATCACTTAAAGGTAGCATTTACCGACTGAATAGCAGGAGTGTCTACAAACTCGATCAGTGTTCTTGCTCTATGTTGTTGTTTAATTTGTTTGTGCATTTTCGCGGTCACTAAACACTGTCTACATAATGAAGCGTCGTCCAATAATAACAAAGAGTTGACGATTTAAGACGCGGTACGGCTCGACCACATTGGGTCTATTTTATTCAAAAATTAGTCCAAAAGCAACGAACAGTTAGGGATTTTACGATCCACGACACTATTAAACACGACGACGGGGAAGCGAATTAAAATGCAGTCGTGAATTTGTGCATATCTCACCTATGATCCAACGCCGCTCACACTGCAGACCACCCGTACAAAATGCACTCTTGAATTTGTGCCGCTCACACTACAGACCACCCGTATAAAATGCAGTCTTGAATTTGTGCATATCTCACCTATGATC
>JAODVQ020358791.1:0-11572 GCA_025400075.2 Phenganax stokvisi | reverse complement strand
AAAGCTTTTTTGAAATGCTAAAAGATTTGAACTTTGACGAACGTTGTAGAAAGTATTATATGCAGAAGATAATTAATACTTGCATAAGAACAGCATATTATATATTTTGTAAACGTAACAAGCAGTGGGAGAACCCTAAATTTATGTCATATTAACTATAACTTTTTACTTCGTGCATATAACGTTAATTCAAGTAGACACTTATAAACTACCTGTAGAGAGAGGTTTGTCATCATAGTGTATGTAAAATCATCATTAAATAAAGTTTTCATTATAATTATTATAATTATTATTATTACTATAATACATTATTTCTCAATATATTATCTCTTAGTTAACTCAAAAGTTGACATTCGTTTTCACGTGATGAGCGCTCAATGGATACCCTATTGGATTAGGGAAAAACTGCTGCTAGAGGTGTGTTTTACAGTTTTACACTTGAGTGACATAACCTCAGGATCAATCTGCTAGTAAGTCTCACATTCGGTAGCGAAAAGGATGCCTGTTTGTTTTAGGAAGGAAACCGTGTAAACAAAGATGGTGAAATGGTTGTGCAATCAAGTCGATTTAGAAATCAGCAAAAGAACCTGATTGATGGCATTCGGAAAATTCGAGAAGTGCTGGAAATTGTTTCGATGATTCCAAAAGAAACATCGCAAGAAAAGAAAGCTAAAATTTCTGAATTGTACGTATTTGAGAAGATATACAACTGCAATGCTTCTTTGAATGATTGAAATATTGTAAATAGTGTGTTTGACGTGGATGACACTTTATAGACACTTTATATCAATGAAGGTGAAATTTTTGTATAAGAAGATATTATTGCAATTCTTCTTGAAATGACTTAAATGTTGTTTTATGTGCAATCTCTGACCTTAGAAAGGGGAATTGAAGTTGATGAGAATGAAGATTTTGCATTAGAAGATGTATTACAATTCTTCTTTAAATGACTCAAATATTATAAATATATACAATCCCTGACCTTGACATACACACTTTAAATCAAGGAAGATGAAGTTTTTACACAAGAAGATATATTGCAATTCTTCTTTAAATGACTCAAATATTATAAATATATACAATCCCTGACCTCGATAAAGACATTTTAAATCTACGAAGATGAAGTTTTGCGTAGGAAGATATATGGCTATTCATCGTTAAATGACTTAAATCTTAGCAATATGTGCAACCTCTGACTTTAGTATGGAGACTTTAAGTCAATAAAAATTACTACAGTCAATAAAAATTACTGTATTTTGTATAAGACGATATATAAATTACAGTTCTTCTTTAAATGACTCATATATAATTAACATGTACAATCCCTGACCTTAATACCAATTGGTCAATCGGTCGCTGAAACGAAAAACCATGGTCAATTCACACATGCGTGTCAATTGTTAAACGAATGAATTCATCAATTCTAGGCATCGAATTGATATGCAATATTTCATCAACACCTAGCTTCCATTGCAACGACAGTGAATGACTCAAATATTATCAATATGTACAATCGCTGACCTTTATATAAGCACCCTGGATAGGCACTCAGTGGCGGACACTGGGGGGCGCCAGGGGGGTGGGTTGGGCTCCCTAATCACTTCGAAAGAATGTACCAGACAACAAAAGTTACAGCCATTTAACGAGTTGCCACATTTATTTTTTAATTCTGTCATTATATTTACACTCAGACAGCACAGTGCACATATTCATTAACAAAAACAAGTTGTGCCACAATATTCCGTAAGTATACTGCAGTATATGTTTAAAATTTGACCACCAGCCCCCCTAATATTTTTGGAAGTGTCCGCCACTGTAGGCACCCTGGATGGGCCCAGCCTGGATAGGCACCCCTGATAGGCCTAGCCTGGATAGGCACCCTGTATAATATGTGTACTCTCTTTACCCTGCTTATTCAGAATGAAAGCTGATGATGAGCGACGTTTGAAAGAAAAGAAATTCAGATCTCTGAAAAAACGGGACAGATCTAGAAATGAATAGAAACCTATCAGGTATTATGTAAGCATGGGTGGACTGGGCTGTCCGCAGAGAATGGAATGCGGTCCTAGAGCCCAAATGAGTAAGGGGCTCTGCAACGCACCACATTCTAAAAGCTTTTAACTATAAAACGCTCGATGTTTAAAAGGTACAAACAGTTTTTCGTACATCAATGGTCAAATTCGCCGTTTACATAGATTTTATGCAGGTCGCGACTTATTTTCTCTCGTATCACAATGGTCCTATAACTCCTATTGTTTTAGCTTGATTTACGTGGGGCCCAGGTAGATACTGGTCCGTAACACCCAGGCCACCCTTGTGTATGCGAATCTGTAGTTCCAGGTGAAGTAATTACCTGGGTGACTACTTTGTTCTTCACAGTTTAACCATGGGAGTCTAATTTACAGGGGCGTAGTCAATGGGGGGCAAGGGGGGGCTTGACCCCCCCCAATCATTTGAGAACCACATTTTTAAAACGTTGAAAACCGGCTAGAAATATGTTGTGGGGGCCATTTCACTTTGAAAACGGAAAATTTTCCCGAGTGAGCATACCCCTGACCTTTCCAAAATGTATTCGCCCCCCTAAAAGTTAGGTCCTGGCTACGCCACTGCTAATCTAGATCATCTCTCCTGCGCTTAGAGCGTTTTCTCCAGGTACTCGCTTTCCCTCTTTACAAATATCAACTATTAGGTGTTTTGGTTGGCAGTATTTGATTATTGCTTTTGCGACAACTCAGCCATTGTGGCGTCCTTGACTAAAATTAAAATTTAAAAAGAATACATTGGGTGCTTATTCTAAATGCCTTCTTTGGCGCTTATTGGAGGACGGCGCTTCTTAACTATTCCTCAATGCGGTGCTTACTCGAAGGCGGCACTTGTGACTTGTACGGCAGGCTTAAGTCATTTGGGCAGTTTTCAGCAGGCATATAGCTCTCTGGTTTCAACCGCTTAAGCAATTCAAGCCCAATCGATGGAAATAAGTTTCTTGTAATATGATTTCCAAGATTACGCGAGCGTAGTTTCTGCATCGTACATTTCAGCAGCGACTCGCAATTACTGCATTGTAAGTATAGATCAACTCTAGTATCTAATATATAATTGATATTCTTGTGTAGTAACTAACGATTTACTAACAAATTTTCGTGCGACTTTATTAAGTTTCAACGAACTATTGTTCTTGGAAGTGCTATTTGAGACCAATTTCTAAGAAATGTTACTCAATTTTCATTGATTCGCGTTTCATGAGCAATCCGAGCTGTTGGTTTCGCCTTGACTGATAGAAATGGCTGATATTGTCGAGTATAGAGCAGCAAATGGCTACGCTAACCTATTGCCGGCGAGAGATCAAGATCCTGCTGCAGTTGACGAGTTGGTTCCCCAGTATTCATGGTGCCTTAGCTTGTTATCAACATGCGCCTCTCATTGTGAAAACATCAGCTCCTTATGCCAACGCGGTGGGACATTCTGTTCAAAGCTGGGCCGTAAACTAGAAGCTACGTTTAAGTGTCTATGCTGCACTTGCTTCGTACTAGCGAACGCAATAAATGAACAAGAGACAGTTTTCTTCAAGCAATCCGGTCTCGTATACCTTTACTTGTTCCTATCATTCACTGTGGTCATAAACCTTGTCGTTCCTTTAAAAAGTATCCAAGTGCCAGTCGCTGAGGACATTCAAAAATTCTTCATCTTAATTTGCATCGTACTTGCGATAACGAAAATGTGGTTTCTGTGGTTATTCGCGGATCCACAACCACGTGCAGACTACCCATCCAATGCATTAATGCGAGTATTTTACCAAGGCGGGCTGTATTTTTTTGGCTTTTTTAGTTTTGGCTATGGTGTAGCAAGTGTTATTGATAATATAACATGCGGTAGTCCAGTTGACGCAACGGTGAGCACAATGAAAGCCTTGTACATTGTGGTACAAGTACTTTTCTTAAACCGTTTTTACAAAACAAGAATACCAGCCGATACTTTTGGTATACAAATAGTGCTTGCGCATCTATTGGGAACAAATTTGACGCTGTGGTTTTGGACTCTATGTACGGAGGAAATTCAGGAAGAAAGTGAACACTCTACCAAATCTACGTGCGTAAGTTACCCAATTCCGGTAGGAAAAGTCGAGAAATATTTTTCGCCGCTTTTCGTTGAGTACTTATTGATAGCCGCCAGTTTGTTTTACCAAATGTGGCAGGATTTATTGCCCGTGGATAGTATTACAGCTCCACATTGTCGCACTTGTGCCTGTCAGTTGCATGCCGCGGAAAACGCGGAGGCGGAACAACAGCCAATCGACGGAGGAGACGCGGCCGGTATACGATCGACATTATCGGGAAGTCTGGGTCTTGGCACCTGTATTGGTTTCTGTTTTGCTGTTGTATTTACAGTACTAATAATTGCTTCGTTTACAACTGGTGATAAGGATCAAATCTACCACGTTGCGTATTCAGCGGGAATTATAACCTTGTATCTTACACAAATATTTGCATGTTACATCATTTTGTTGTGTGTGCAGTCACTAGCATGGGATAATGAGCGGGCCTCCGTAGATCATGAAGACGCATTGCTGTATATTTCTCTGGTCGGAAGCCTTTTGTGGGAAGGCTTTCATCTCTACAGTTTGGTGTTGACTGATATCGATTCAAGTTTTGACACTCGTAAACCGGTTCCTCATGAAAACGGTAGGTTTCTAGGTTTTTATAGATGGGCTTCAACGCGCTTTTATCAAGGTCACGGATTGCACATAGTTCGAGTAGTTAAGTAACCACTTAAACAAAGATTCGCATTATATATTTTTATTCAAAAACTATCTTCATTTATTTATAGTGTCTGTCGGTATCAAGGTCAGGGATTGTACGTATTTGTAATATCCGAGTCTTTTAAATAAAACTTGCATTATATCCTCTTATTCAAAAACTTCATCTTCATTGATTTAAAGTGTCTATGTCAAGGTGAGGGATTGTACATATTTGTAAAATTTGATTATTGAAAGAAAAATTGCAGCATATCTTTATCTTCATGGGACATAAAGTATCAACATCAAAGTCAGGGATTGTACTCAATTGCAAAGAACTGCATTCCCTGACCTTCATGTAAAAACTCCAGATTAAAGAAGACAACGTTTTGCATGAGAACACGTTTCAATTGTTCGTTTTGCTTTGTTAGTTCGCCACTTGGATATGGCAGCTGATGCACTTGCAATGGTACAATATATATTTCAAACCGTGACGTTGATAACGCTTCGTCAACACCAGCGAACTCCAGGCCGCAGCACTACTTGGTTATGTCAATGTGTTCTGTTCTTGGTCGCCACCAATTTGGGGTTATGGCTAGAAAATTCTTTTTTTGTCGAAAGCATTATTTCAACACCTGGAGAGCATTACACTTCGATTCAAGAGAACTTGAAGCCAGTAGGCTACATTTTTCATCCTTTGAACATATTTTTTCGTTTTCATTCTACTGTTTGTTGCCTAATAGCGTGGTCCTTATTTAGACCCCAAGAATAATGAGTACTTTACGGAATTAGTGAAGTTGAACGCTCGCTAAGCCAGTTTCCACTGCGGCCGTTTCGCCCGCGCGGTCATAGCGCACAGTTCTGAACATACTCTTTGTCCATGTCTGTCCATGCTCGGTCTCGCGAGCACGCCAAGAAAGTTGAAACAAATTTCTCCACGTGTAAGCGAGTTCAGAAGCATACGGTCAACAACAGAGCATGTTCAAAACAGTGCGCTCCGGCTCCACCCGCGCGGGCACAACGGCCGTAGTGGAAAGTGGCCTTTACGCTGTGGTTTCAGTTCATTGGCGACTAGAATTAGTGTATTGCAAAAGCGTTTCTTGCATGAAAAGTGTTCCGCTTGTTTCGTTTCGAACGCCCGCAAAAAATGCTAGTTGACACTAATATATTTCTCTGTCACTTCGATTTATACTGTCAACTCTTATCAGAAACATTCAATATAGACTTCATATAATCGTTTGTGGGTGATCAGATTTAATTTAAGTTGTAGCAGTATTACTGGTATTAAAAACAGATGTCATCCACCATTATCAGAAAAGTGTCTTGTGTACTTTCGTTTTGTTCTGAATTCGATTGTAAATTTCTGTAAGCCTTTGCCTTTTCTTAAAGAGCTGCCCGAAAAAATTACCATGCAATAATGTAAACCTAAATTATAAGACACAAGGGTCGCCCCTAGCTGCTGATGAATGAAAATGTGTGGCTCTAGATTAGGTAGATTACAGAATAGGTTCCAGCCAGTGAACTCAAAACAACTGGAACGATAACTCCTATGTTTTCGTTCTATGATTGGGTGAAGCCAATTTGAAGGTCTAAGGCGAGAGCCGCGCAATAAATATTCAATTTTAAAAGGACTTAGGCGAGTCTCGAGGAGTGGGAATTTCAGTAAAATCGTTGTTTTTGAGCGAAAAAAGACAACAAAACACTACTTTTAAAGGAAGAATTCAATTCTAGAAAATAAAACTTGGCTTATTGAGTAGTTCTAAGCGTCTTACACATTTGTCTGAAATAACTCCAAGGGTGTCAGTTGCATTTTCCAGATATCGTACAAATTTGAACGTGCCGAACGAAACTTCAACATTCAACTCTTAAAAAAAATATGCTTCAAAGTTATATGCAACTTTGAAAATGCTTTTTCTTAAAGCATCAGGTAAGGCTTCCAGCCTGTGGATTCTGGATTCCAGCCCTTGAACTCCAGATTCCAGCTTTGGATTCTGATTCCAGCCCTTGAATTAAAGATCTCAGCCCTTGGATTCCAGATTCTAGCCCTTGGACTTCAGATTCCAGCTTTGGATTCTGCATTCCAGCCCTTGGATTTCGGACTCCAGCGTTTGGATCCTTAATTCCAGCCCGTGGATTTCAGATTCTAGCCCATGGATTCTGGATTTCTAGTTTTCTACCCTTGGCCTCCAAAATACAAAGCCAAAAAAAGTTGGATTCTGGATTGCCTTACTGGGGGCAATATAGAGCACTGGGGCCGGTTGTTCGAAAGTTGGATAGCGCTATCCACTGGATAGTGAATTTTTGTGACCTTCGTAAAATTTTCCAGTGATCGTTATAACATGAAATTACGGTTGATATTTATGGATTTAAGTCTCTAATATTTAAACCGTTGAACAAAATGGAAATTTCGGTATTTTTAGTCCAACTTTAGGAACGAAAAATTCGCTATCCAACTTTCGAACAACCGGCCCCTGGAGTGCATTGTATACCTGATGGTTATTCACGCAATTCCAAAATGTGTGAATTACAGATTCCAGCCCTTGGATTCTGGATTCCAGCCCTCGGATTCCAAATTCTAGCCCTTGGACCTCAGATTCCAGCTTTGGATTCTGAATTCCAGCCCTTGAATTAAAGATCCCAGCCCTTAGATTCTGGATTCCGGCCTTTGGATTCTGGATTCCAGCCCCAGACTTCTAGCCTATGGATTTTGGGATTCTACCCTTGGGCTGCAAAGTCCAAAGCCAAAAAAAGCTGGATTCTGAATTGCCTTACTGGGGGCAATATAGAGCACTGGGGCCGGTTGTTCGAAAGTTGGATAGCGCTATCCACTGGATAGTGAATTTTTGTGACCTTCGTAAAATTTTCCAGTGATCGTTATAACATGAAATTACGGTTGATATTTATGGATTTAAGTCTCTAATATTTAAACCGTTGAACAAAATGGAAATTTCGGTATTTTTTTGTCCAACTTTAGGAACGAAAAATTCGCTATCCAATTTTCTGTTTAGTCAACAACTTTTCTATATGTAAATTTAACGAAATAGCGGGCGTAGACGTCACAGCCGAAAACTTTCCCCGGTAAGCGGGATAACGTTTCACCATATGAACAGAACAATACTATTTGGCTGGTCGAAAAGTTTCCTCGCCACCAAGGATAATTTTGGCCCATATGAACTCTTGATGCTATTTTTCCCCCAAATACTCAAAATGATGTTATAATATCATTTTCAGTTTTCTCTTGTGTGCTTCCATCTGATTCTCCAAAAACTCTTTATATATATCTCCCCAGCTTATAGCGTGAGGGACATGACCTCCTGTCTAACCACGTGGTCTGACCAGGACTAAGTCCAGATTCGTCCACTGACGTCAACCAGTGCGTCATGGGCAGACGCATGCAAAGCCCTGGACGCGCATGGTTAGACGTGTCTTCTCTGATTATTGTGTTTCGAGTTTTCACAAGACAACCTCGTGACTTGAGGGAAATATTGTTTGGAATGCAGAATTTTTTCTTTTATTGTTTCATTGTAAGTTTTCGGCCAAATATACCTACCGTCTTTCATGAGACTGCGCGGTTTACAATGAAGTGCAAGGAGCTGATAGCTTCTTAAAGCTTGTGAAACAACCGCCCTCCGCTGCATTTTGGCATTATTTTTGAAATTTCTGCGCCTATTGGTGATATTTTAGCCAGTCTTGGCTTGTTTCATAAAGTGCTTCATAAACAAACTTTTTAAAAATAAATTTAGTGGCGAATTTGGTGAAATGCTGGAAAAGCACATAAAAAAATATGGCGGAAATTTAGACTTCCACCAAAAGTTTTCAAGCTCAAAACAACTAGTACTCAAAAGAATTGATGGGAATTATGCCTTTTCAAGACGAATTCTAGTGTTTGGGGCTTGCATCCAGTGCTTGCATCTAGCAATGTCACGTCCGCCAGAGAGATGATATTGCTCCGGAAGTTATTGCAAGTTTGCAACCACCAGACGCGCATTGCTGTTCTTGTTGTGTCAAGTTCCTAAATCAAGGTACACACAATAGTTTCCGGATAAAGCTTAGGAATGAATTGTGTACAATTAACGAAAATAGTTAAAACTTGAAACGACAATAACAAGAGCAAATTCTGTCAGACGGTTGCAACTACTTCTGAAGCAATATTCCCAGGTATACTGCAATATTGATCGAAATGTTGCAATATTGCGGGAAACACAACAACTAGTTTCAGCGAACTATTGTTCCTTGAAATGCTATTTGATTCGAAGAATTGAATGTAGAAGAAACCAATTTCTCAGAAATGTTACTGAATTCATATTCGTGTTTCAAGCAATCCGAGCAGCTGGTTTCGACGTTTATTCTGCGTTGACTAATTTACATCATAGCAATGGCTGCGAATGGCTACTTATTGCCGGTGAGAGATCAAGGTCCTGCCGCGGTTGACCAGTTGGTTCCCCAAAATCCATGGTGGTTTGGTTTGTTATCAACATGCCTCTCCCATTGTGAAAACATCAACTCCTTATGGAAACGCGGTGGGACATTCTGTTCAAAGTTGGGGCATAAACTAGAAGCTACATTTAAGTGTCTATGCTGCAGTTGCTTCGTACTAGCGAACGCAATAAATGAACAAGAGACAATATTCTTCAAGCAATCCGGTGTTGTATACCTTTACTTGTTCCTATCATTCACTGTGGTCATAAACCTTGTCGTTCCTTTGGGAATTGGCCATGTCGCTGAAAACATTCGAAAATACTTCATCTTAATTTGTATCATACTTGCGTTAACGAAAATGTTGTTTCTATGGTTAATTGCAGATCCACGACCACGTGCAGACTACCCATCCAATGCACTAATGCGAGTATTTTACCAAGGCGGGCTGTATCTGTTTGGCTTTTCTAGTTTTGGCTATAGTATAGCAATTGTTGTTAATAATATAATGTGCGATAATCCAGTTGACGCTACAGTGACCGCAATGATGGCCTTGTACATTGTGGTACAAATACTTTTCTTAAACCGTTTTTACAAAACAAGAATACCAGCCGATACTTTTTGTATACAAATAGTGCTTGCGCATCTATTGGGAACAAATTTAACGATGTGGTTTTGGATTCTTTGTACGGAAGTAAGTCATGAAGAAAGTGAAGACTCTACCAACTCGACGTGCGCAAGTAAACCAATTCCGGTAGCAAAAGTCGAGAAATATTTTTCGCCGCTTTTCGTGGAGTACTTATTGATAGCCGCCAGTTTGTTCTACCAGATGTGGCAGGATTTATTGCCCGTGGATGGTAATATAGCTCCACATTGTCGCACTTGTGCCTGTCAATTGCATGGGGCGGAAAACGGGGAAGCGGAACAACAGCCAATCGGAGTCGCGGCCGGTATACGAGCGACATTATCGGGAAGTCTGGGTCTTGGCACCTGTACTGGTTTCTGTTTTGCTGTTGTATTTACAGTACTAGTAATTATTTCGTTTACAACTGGTTCTAAGGATCAAAGCTACCACGTTGCATATTCAGCTGGAATTATAACCTTGTATCTTATACAAATTTTCACATGTTACATCATTTTGTTGTGTGTGCAATCGCTAGCATGGGATAATGAGCGGGCCTCGGTCGATCATGAAGACGCATTGCTGTACATCTCTCTGGTCGGAAGCCTTTTGTGGGCAGTCTTTCATCTCTACAGTTTGCTGTTGACTGATATTGATTCAAGTTTCGACACTCGTAAACCGGTTCCTCATGAAAACGGTAGGTTTCTATTATATCCTCTTATTCAATGCGACGAGCTTCAATGCGCTTATATCAAGGCCACCGATTGTGCTTAGTTGTATTGTACATGTTTGTAATATATGAGACTTTTAAAGAATCACATTATATCCTCTTCTTCTTCATTGATTTAAAGTATCCATATTGAGGTCAGGGATTGTACATATTTCTAAAATTTGATTATTGAAAGAAAAATTGCAGCGTATCTTCTCATGTAAAAGAATTTACCTTCATGGATTTAAAGTATCAACATCAAAGTCAGGGATTGTACTCAATTGTAAACAACTGCAATCCCTGACTTTCACTCAAAAACTCCAGATTAACGAAGACAACGTTTTGCATGAGAACAAGTTTCAATTGTTCGTTTTGCTTTGTTAGTTCGCCACTTGGATATTGCAGCAGATGCACTTGCTATGGTACAATATATGTTTCAAACCGTGACGTTGATAAGGCTTCGTCAACACCAACGAACACCAGGCCGCAGCACTACTTGGTTATGTCAATGTATTCTGTTCTTGGTCGCTACTAATTTGGGATTTTGGTTAGAAAATTCGTTTTATGTCGGAATCGATATTTCAGCACCTGGGGAGCGTAATAGTTTCATTCAAAGCAAGTTGAAACCAGTTGGCTACATTCTTCGTCCTCTGATTATATTTTTTCGTTTTCATTCTACTGTTTGTTGCCTCATAGCGTGGTCCATATTTAGGTCCAGTAATTAAAACGTACTTTACAAAATATGTTTAGTTGAACGCTTGATAGGCCATTTCCACTGCGGCCGTTTCGCCCGCGCGATCGAAGCGCACATTTAAGAATATACTCTGTCGTTGTCTGTCCACGTTTGGTCTCGAGTGCACGCGAAGACAGTTAAAAGTAACTCGACTTTCTTCGCGTGTACGCGACATCAAGAACATGCAGTCAGTAGTCGACAACAGAGCTTGTTCACAACAGTGCGCTTCACCCGCGCGGGCAAAACGGACGTAGTGGAAAGTGGCCTTTATGCTGTAGTTTCACTTAAGGCCTGTTTATATGCGGAGGCGGGATGGGACGTTTGCCGGGACGGGACGATATTCATCCCGCGTTTACATGA
>JAODVQ020358685.1:0-11573 GCA_025400075.2 Phenganax stokvisi | reverse complement strand
CAGAACAGTTGGGTCGCTCCCGCTCGCCCAGTAATGTTTACATTTTATCTAGTTATTTATCATAATACAAAGGTACTAAATCATATATTATAGTTTTAATTGTCAGCTATTGTATATACCTTTCCTAGAGCATTGGCATTGGTGCTAACAAATGTGCAATCAGGAGAGGTAGATTGAGGGGATGACATCTCAATGAGATTATGATGTGTTGATCCAGACCACTGAAATAGAAGACCTGTACCTTCCGATATTGATATCTCTGCATACTCATATTCTAGGGCCCAGGTAATGACTTGGAATTCTCCTACTTTAACCTACAGAGAAAAAGAAAGAGATAGCTAGACACCATGTACACGTGTGAATTGTATTTAAAAAACACGTGATCACAACAGTACGAAGATAAAGAGACTCACAACATGTCCAGAAGTTCTGTTAGGTCTGGAGATCTACTATAGCTAATTCTGTGTATTGTTTTACCTTTAGTTTTGATCCAGTAAGACAGTGACCAGCTATGGGATCAATGAAATAGTGAGTCACTCCTCTCTCCAGCCATACTACAACTGAACTATCCAATATCCCAGAAGACCACTCCTTCATTGGATTAATAGTGATATCACATGACTCATACACTTCCTTTGAGACTTGCCATACTCCCTTAAAACTGAATAGGGCAAAAGAGAGACATAATTCAGCATTGCTACATAGGTTAAGGGGACTAGCATTAATTCACTTTAGTTATCAAGTAATCTTAGAGCTTACCTTGTCCACGCAAAGAGAAGTGCTGTATCTTCATCTATTTCCATAACTCCATTATTTAAAGATTCCCAATTAACGTCTTCTATTCCATTAAATACACTATTCCATTCAAATACAGTTTCAATATCATGTCCAGTATCAGTTCCATCAACTGATTCGACATAGAGCCATATCCTTTGTTTACCACTTGATCCATACTTGAACAGTTCAGCAACTTCTTCCTCAGACAATGCTCGCTCATAAACACTCACTTCGTCAATGCATCCTTCAAATGGTTCCAGTGGAACTGTGATTGATGGAGTCAAGATGTTTTCTGTCCATTCATGGAGAATTCTATCAGTGCCTCCGATAAGTAGAGGCCTCTCTGATGGTGGACTATATATAGCACTAAGTTTAGCAACTATATCACCATTAAAATAAAGACTTTGTTCACCAGATGGATTTGTTTCAGTGTCTTGCCACTCATCTGGTTCCCATGCTAGTGAAACTAGACTCCACCCACTACCAATATCACAGTTGCCACATCTTATCACACTCCATACTCCAGTTGGTAGGTAACCAGTATCAACCACTGATAGACCTCGGCAAGGTTTAGTACTATAACAGTCTGACGAAGAGAGAAGGGGACACTTTTCAGAGTTGGAGAAATCATGAATAGAATGGTCACTAGCCAGCCAGAATTCAAGCTGTCCACAAGGATTTATAAGTACAACATAGCCACCAGCTACACCATCAACATATGAAGCTGAGTCCAATATAATCTTGTATGGTCCAGGGTTAGCTGGAGTAAGATCCTCTCCACTGCCTGATCCACTACCACTACCTAATCCAATACCAGATCCACTGAGTATGTTTCCATCCATTGTTCCTGAACCTGATGAAAATGGGTTTAGAGTGTCACCAGAGCCTACTGAAGAACCTTCAGCGGCCTCTTCTCCTTCTGGGAGTTTTAGCCAAAGATTAGCTCCAAATCCAGAAGAACCTGAAAGCTCTTGGTGATATGGGACTTCAGTGAATGAGTTATTAAACAGTACAGCCTGGTTTGTGAGATTATTACCTGATATGCCTTTCTTTGCTCCCTCTATATCTCCACTAACAATTGCGTCTGCTGTAATACCAAGCCAGCCATGGTTTCTGAAAGTTATATCACCATCAGAGCCTATATACTGACCCTCCGGATCATAATAGTCTGTTTGCAGGCTCCAGTAAGCAAGTGGATCTAGAGCATGCACTAACGATGAATAGCCATCATCTCGAGCTGGCTGAGTTAGGCAGTAGACATACTCCTGTGTCTCACCCTGATCAATTTTCCTAACAAGACAAGGTGTATTACCAATCTCCACCCTTACTTTTGTAACATCATCACTAGAGAGTCCCTTTGTAGCTATACGAAGAACATGACCTCCTTGAACTGATCCTCTAGCATTAGTTGACTCTATCTCTATAGATGGAGCTATACTTGTGACAGCCGTAACCCATCCCCAACCTTGTCCTGCCACATGCAAAACTGGCCTATGTTCTCCTGGTTCCACATGTTCTATTTCACAGTGCACCACATCTATATTTTCCCAAGAGCTGTAAACAAGTGTCGTGAAGTCAGGTTGAATATGGCCGGTAGATATAGTTCTGGATGAAATGCAAGGGGTGCCCCCGATCGTTAAGAGATTGTAATTTTCTGTTGTGGCAAGACCTGAGGCTATGAGGGTGTAGTAATACTGCTGGTAGGAAAAGAAGTTTGGAGCGCTCTTGATCATAGGTGTGTGAGATAGAGAGTAGGAGTACTCAGTGAAGGTAAAAGAGGTGTCTACACAAGAGACAGTTGAGGGTATTTCTATAGCCACAGAGTTTATGGTAAGAGTGAGGGGAACTTCAATATCTGTTAGTTGTACTACATGAATTGTACCATTGAAACCTGAATTTAGAAAGAGTTATGTAGCGAAAGTAAGTTATTGTGGAATACATTATGTGTGCTGCTAAACTGCCAGTTAATATCTAATAGTATTTGTATTATACCAACACCATACTTGGTCAACATTTCCTAAACTGCATTTTGAGTGTTGATTTATTCTATGATTCAATGTTAAGGAGATTATTATTATAGCTTACCAATATGACTATAGCCCCCAGCTATGTAGTAATAGTCTCCAGACTCCATGAACATGTGAGTGTAACTACCACGAACTCCAGTCTCCGAGTGGAATCCTCCCTCCATTGGTTGAATATCTCCAGGACTCTCAATCTGCTGTACACTTAGTTGTCTAGTGAATGAAGTTCCATACCAGTTCCACTGTACTGAGTCTCCCACAGTTATTGTGATATCAGCTGGGCTCCACACATATCCTAATCCATACTCACTACTAGTACTGAAGGAAGGAGAAAAATGATGAGAAGCATCGTTACAGATATATCAAATGAAGCAGGTGACGGTATTAGTTTAGTGCTAAATATAGCTGCCTATAAACTAATGAATATACCGTAAACTCGGGAGCATAAGTACTGGTAACTGTGCATTTACATGTAGCTGATTGCATGGAGTACTGTCTATTCGGGAGATTCTACGTTGACACACCCCTAAAACGGTGTGACAGTTCTTCGCTGCTTTTGCGTGGGATCCCCCTGAGCAGCTCCGGTCGTTTTTAGCTTCAATTTTGCCGACTTGCTATTTTTGAGACAGTCTAACATGGGTATGTGTATTGATGGGGTACTTCTATTCTCATGGGTACTACTATTCAGAAAGATAGTAGTAACTGGTGCTATGGGTACTCATATTCGTAGGGTACTTATAATCGGTGGGTACTTATATTCCCGACTTTACGGTAGTGTAACATACATCTATTAGTAACTTACTGAAGAAGTTTAATATTATTATACTTACGCATTATTGTCAATGGTATGAGTTGTAGTGGTAGATGGAGTGACACATCTTATTCTGGTACCACTGCATTCTTTTACTCTACAGGGCTTATTGCCTAACTTTACATCCACTAAACTTGGGTACAATCCAAATCCGTCTCCATGGATTTCCAGTAGTTGACCTCCTAGTAGAGATCTGTATAATAATGTATTAGAGGAAAAGTAACCGCTATAATAAGTCTCATTTAGTGAAATTTTCTTGTTTTAATGCTGTAAGAATCAAGCTCTTTAATGGCTAATAGCTACCGTATGGCTGGTAAGTTTAGTGAGCATGTTTACGCTGTGAATTTATATATTTGGCAAGTCTGTGCATGCCTGAGCATCATGACAATAGAGTGGGCATTAATTAGTGAGTTTTAATTCCTTCAAAATTCACCAAATCGCCAAATTTAAAACCTCACCAAAATTTCCCAAACGGTAAGATTCCTAATGATAGTATAAAACGGGCTTTACTGCACAAGCCACATACCCCTTGCAGTGTGATATGTAGGTGATTGTCAGCAAAAACTCAAAATCAAAGTGTCCTCCAGCAAATCCTTTATTAGCTACCGTCACATAGACAGGTACAACACCCTTGGCAGTTGGAGTAGTTTGGCACTGTATTTCAGTTGTACTGGTTGAGTATATGTTACACTCAGAATCCCCTAGCTGTGTAAGGTAAGAAACTCTATCAATACAAGTTGTTATGTAGGAAGAAGGTGTCCCATATGACTAAAACCTTTTGCACATTATGTGGATTTTAGAGGACCATGAAAGTTTATTACACAAACATTTGTGCAAGTATGTCCAGCTAAGCCTACCACGCCCCAATTTGTGAAAGTTTTGAGTAATAGGCTTGTGTGAGGATAGGAAACTAACAGGTTTAAGTTTTACCTTCACGGACATTTCTGAAGGGTCATCAGAAAACCCTGTTCCCTCAATTGTAATCCATTCCCATCCAACAATGGAACCATGTGCAGGTGTGACTGAGGTCAGTATTGGAGTAAGAGCATTGGAGTAAGTGAATCCTGCCACCTTTACTCCACTGGCTGATGTGATGGTGGAGTCACTGCATATTGTACTAACTGTTACATCATAGGTATTCACTGTTTCCTGATTCTCAGGTGTTATACATGTGATAGTCATGTGATTAGAAGAAATAACATCACATTCTAGAGCTCCGATGTTTACAATACTTCTCCACTCTCTGTTGCACTCATTGATATTGTCTTCCATTGCTTGATGGTAGGCATCAAATAGAACATCATTACTAGTCTCAATATCTAAACTATTTGATGCAAATCCAGTCCCTGTGATAGTTATCAGTGTTCCTCCATAGAGACTGCCTTCATTGGGTACTATATCATCAATAGAGATTGAATACTCTAATTGAGCCACTGTGTCATCAACTACAGCAATCCCACCACTTCCACCAACAACCTGTGGGACCAGATCAATTATATTAGGCTCTAATACATGTTGAGTGATTATATACAATGCTAAGCACAGTCAAATGGAATTCCACACTAACCGTGGATTTAAATTAACGTGAAGCTGCACCCACCCACTCTGCTGAGGTACTATTGGCATGATAAGTGAGGAAACCATGGGGGAGCTTGTTCAGAGTGTTTTTATGATAGGTCATAAAATTCTAGGCCTCCAAACACATAGGTCTGCGGCCATATTTGGATGACATCAGAGTGCTATGCAGGCTCAGGTTCCACTCCCAGGATAAGCGATTGCCCATAGTGCTGTGTTGTATTGTTGACATGGGTCCTTCACCAACTGACCAACCCTAGTAGCTCAGTTGGTAGAGTCTTCGGCCCAGAGTGTCGGGTGTCATGGGTTCGAGTCCCATCCAGGGCAGTTGTTTTCTTTGAAAGAAATTGTTCTGCGGGTCAAGTTCATTTATTTGTTGTTCATCTTGCTCAACTGTCTTCTTACTAAGCTATCTAGCTAGACGAAAGTGTAGAGGATGATGTAACAAGGTATGTGAGAATGCAGGTGTAGCTATATACAATGGCGAATGATTATTTAATCACTCTGTCTCTTTTTTTATAGTACAGTACCTCACCTGAACAAATATATTTTTTTCACCTCCCGTGCCATGCCCTAACTGACATTCCAGCTCACTATCAGAGGCACTTGTAACAGTACAGTGAACATCTCCAAACAAAACGAGGATGACGCTGCCATCAGTTCCAAACCCTGACCCAGTGATAGTCACTGTATCTCCATATCCAACATTCAGTGGTGTCAGAGATTGAATGTGAGGTGTTGAGACTGGAGAGTAGGAGAAATGACAGAAATCAATATCCTCAGAGCTGGGGTCAAACTGATGGAGAAATTCATGGCCTCCACTGCACGATGCCAGTTGACCTTTCACCCTCACATGTACCTATATACGTGATTTGGTGACAAGAGCAAAGAATTTCATAATTAAAATATTTCCAGGTGTTCACTAGTGTGTAGTACTTAGCTAACACGTTAGAGCTATAATAGATAGAAGAGTTTGCCCAAGCAGCATATGTACGTACTAATGGTATAATAGACTTAAGTATCTATGAAGAAGAAATTGAAGCTAATGATCTTTGTATGTAAAAGAGAGTTAACAATAGTGTATGGGGTGTTCAAAAACTTAGCTCTGTGTGGGTAACTACAAACCTGAGGAGTTGTTTCCACTGTCTGAAGCATGTGTCCAGGGATAGGAGAGAGTAGCATACCACCTGGTATCTCCTCACTGACCTCTACTGTCAGACCATCTCCACTTAGATGACTACTATTTACTACAATCATTGGTTGATCCCCGGCCAGAGTGTCAAACTGAATGTAAATATATCTTCCAGGACACCCCGTCTTGTAATGGTCAACTGACAGATAAGGACCTTCTTCCACTGTGATATCACCAACTCCTGGTATAGCTTCCAGTGCTAATTTGATCTATGTGTTCAATATTTCATCCATGATTAAGAGTTATAGATATGTATGGTGTAACTTTTACATCTTCAGTGCTTGCAGTATGTGGTAGATAACCAGTAGACCCACTGTATCCTCTACTAGTAAGAATTAGTGAGAAGTTTCCACTAAGTGGTTGACTGGCTGCCTGCTCCTGTTCCACAGACACATCTTGTATTGCTACAGACAAGCACACAATACACAATAATCTATCAGTTTAAACCACAAAGTGATTATTTAATTCAGAGGGTTGCAAAACTCTAAGCCTTTCATGGTGTCGGAGTGCTTTGTGTCGCAATGATTTTGTACTTGTAGTCATACCTGAATTAGGGTGGTTAGTTTTCTCGGCAAAAAAGAGAGTAAAGTCATAGTCACAGTCAAGAGGATTAAATTCTAATGTGACGGTTATGGCAATCAAGTCCTCATCATCCAGGGGTACACTCTCATTTGTAGCGGTGATATTACTTATGATTATTCCATTGGCAGGTGATGCAGGAGGGACATAGGCCTAAAATGTAATGAGATATTGCTCATACAAAAAAGAGAGAAGCTGCTATGCAGTGATGATGACTGCATTTACTGCTATACTTCCAATTGAAACAACTCCATGCTACTGAAGCTTCTATGAAACTTTTAGTTAAAATATCGTGGAAACTTACTTCGCTGTTGAATTCCCGAGAGCTATGTGCGAAAGAGACCTCATCAATATAAAATCCTCCTTTATTACTGTCCTCATCAGAATAGAAACCCAAACCCTCAAGATAGTGAACTCCACCATAATCATAGTTTTCTGGTAGTATTAGTCCCCCTGCTATGATGGCTTGAAGATCAATACATACATAGTGCCACCTATAAAATAATTTAAAAAGTAGTAACCATACACCGATTGATACTCATGCCTAGATAGGAAAAGAGCATTGAATTAGCTTAAAATGGAGTTATAACAAGTACATGAAGACTTAGGAAAGAGGTATATTAAAACGATTACCTTATATATCCTGATTGTAATTGACAACTTACTGATTATTGTCTATGATGTCAACATAGTCTGATAGAGATCCAATGGTCTCTGTATAGAAACTAGTGATGTCGTGAATGAAGTAAACTGAGAGCCAGTTACTAATACCCCTCAGCCGAAACAGGAGAGAGAAGGAATAATCCAGCGGTAGTTTGTATGCCATACACATGTAGTATGGATAATCTTCCAGTTCAATTCTATATAAAGAAAGAAAACAAAACCTTTCATGTACTACACGATATGAAGTGAGGGTATTATGCCAACCAGGTCTGGGAGACTGTGTACATACAGATTATTATACCCAAAATCTTCGAAATTGGGGAGCAGTCTAGGCTCCCTGGGGTGCTCATTAAACACTGCCCTGCTTCGAACGCTGCAGTGAAAATGAGTCTACTCTGCCTAGGTCCCCCCTGTTGCAATATGCAATACAAGAATATAGTTGGTGACTAGCTAAATGGTAATTATAAATTGTCATAATGGGCCCAATGGGCATGTGTTGAGAGAAGAATAGCAGGGCTACTGCTTAACTATTGGTGTATGTGTGTTCACACACAGGGCAGTGTTAGTAGGTTGACATTATATATAAGTCTTACACAAGGTCACTGTCCGAGGGGAGGTTAAATACTAGTCCTCTTCCATCTCTGAGATAGAGAGAGCTTCGTCCACACAGAGACTCATTGAGCACAACAGCTGGTCTCTGGCTGTTCCAGGCCAGCCACAGAGATTCAGAATTATCATGTGTTTCACTGCTTTCGAAACCAAAGACCGCATCATTCCAGTACTGGATAAAAAATATGCCATGGTCAGTGGTGTAGGAACACTCTGCCCAGAAGAGAGAGGAGATGGCTGATGCAACTGTCTCATCTACAGAAGATATTGGTATAATACAACATTATGGCTACATTCTTACAATTTTTGCAACAAAATTATAGCTAAATCGGGAAGCAGTGTAGAAAACTACAACAGGTGAAACACCTCTAGCTGTGCTCAATGGATTGTATACAACACCTCTTTAATGTTAGTATAGTACAAGATCAGTTATCCATATCAAAATGTCATGTAAACTTGGTTGTATATTTATCTCTCTATAAAGTTCTCAATGGTGAGAAGGGGCCCATACACTCTTGCTTAATTCTAGCTAACAAACATATTTGACTTGATTTTTCTAACATGCTAGTATCAAGTAACTTACTAGGATGATTGAAGTAATTGTGTGCACTAATAAACGAAGTTCTCTGACCACCCCAACTCAATACGATTCCATCATCCTCTTCCACATCATTGCCCCCGTCATTAGAGTTCATAAGCTGGCTGGCATTAATGACAACTCTCAGAGACTGGATTTCATAATGTCCAGTAGTGGAGAGAGATATCAGTTGTTTCTCTATGTTTGACTGTCTCGTCTGGGAATAAGTATAGTTTGTTTCATGGATCAAGGCTGCCAGCTGAGTGGAAGACATTAGGAAAGAGTCATTAAATAAAGTATCAGATCTCAGGACACATAGATTGTACTAAGGGGGAGAAAACGAGCATAGGCTAAGAATTATAATGTCATCCATGTAGGCCTTTGTTTAACAGACATATTTAACACCATCTGAATTGAGTGTCACCTCAGGCTGACTACCAGAGCTAATTATAACTGTCGGACATCGGCCATTTCCCGCACAAATTGCGCACGCGGCCGGTCAATGTATATCTGCACCGGACGAAATGTCCGAGCGATGACGCGCGCACGAACGAAAGATGGGCGTGGGCGTGTCTCCTTACAGGCTCGCGTGTTATATTCGTAAGTTTTTGCCAGCCAGTACTACACACGAACGTACTAGTGCGAACACGTTTTGCTGAAGAGCGAGGTCGCATTCTGTTGACAGACACGTTTTTTGTCAGGTGGCGTTTGCACGAACTATCGCGCCGATCGTGCGCGCGCGTAGGTTTACCGCGCCACGCTGCGCACGAAACGCGCCTGAGAGTACCGGAAGTAATGGGCGGTTGCGGTGTGACGACAGTGGTTTGGTGGTGCAGCTTAGAGGTTGTATAGCTACCGTTTAAACGAGTAACATGAGCAGTTTACTAATGCTTAAATCTTTTTATCATCTATCATGTCTGTATACATGTTTGTATAATACGTATAAGAATATTTGTGACTGATCATGTCCGGTCAGATTTGCACCTGGCCTGACATTTTGACAGGGCATATTTGATTACTTATAATTAGGTCTGACTACATAACTACAGTGAACAATCAAACATACACTATGCCAATAGACGAACAGAGAATAGGCAGCCATGAAACGTACATTGATATAATCCTGTCCACTGTATTCGCTGAACTCGCTGACTAACAAAATATCCTCTCCCTTTTTGAAACTCATCTTCTGCGATCCCTGGTTGGAGGGCTCCCTGTAGTAGTTATTCCATCCAGTGGCTCTTGTAGTTTTGGCTACTGGCCTACACACAGAAATAACAATCATGCTAACTTCATAGACCAAAGCAATGCCTTTCTCTTGACAAGGGTGTTTGAAATCATTCATGACCATTTTTAGCTCACATTTATGTTATTATACATAAGTACATAATGTTATGCCCAGCAGAACACATTATGGCATATTATTTTCATGCTTTAGAGCTGGCTGTGTCAAGTACACAATGACTTACTGGCTAAGATCACTGATATTTCTTCCTTTGGTGAGGTGCACCTCAGCTACATCATCAGCAGCAACAAAGAATGAATAGTTTCCAGTGGTCTGAGGGTTAAAAAATGCCTCCCATCTCTCTGCATACCTGTCTCTCCTATATACAGTATTGGAACCGATTTTGTAAATCAATACAATGGAACCCCTCTTAATGGACACCCCTCCATAGCAGACACCTGACACATGGACAAATTTCTTTGTCACATCTTACCACAGATCAATAGATCGTAACCCTTCCAGAATATATAGGCACCCTGCTAAAACAGACAAAATTCTGGCTCCAAGTTGTGCATTATGGAGAGGTTCCACTGTATATCAATACAGTAAAGTTGAAGAATGTCATGCAAGTCTTTGTATTATGCGTGAATAGCAGTACTTTGGTAATGAGAAATAGGGCACGTAAAAAGCAAAAGAGGCCATGAAAAACTAGGATGAGTATATAGCACAGGCACTTAACTAGTTCCAGTGAGCAAAACTGCTAATCACAAACAAAGTTTAGCATTGGTTATACAAGCGGAAAAAATTACAAACTTTCACTGTATATCATTGTTATTGATGTGGTAAATAGTGTGCTGTTTGTCCACCACTTACGTTCTCTCAACATGAGAAGTGTATGATGAGTAGACAGTGTAATATACAGGATGATCAGGATATGAGGAGTGACTGTGAAGTGACTCCAGACTTCTGATGGTTGACCCACTCATATACGTTCTGACATTCACTCCTCTTGAGCCTGAGAAACAAATATTTATAGGCTTGTTTCAAAGCAAGGATTTGATGTTAATCCAGAGAGTTTATAGCTAAAATGGAGGAGCAAAATCTGTGTTAAACATAACAATCACAGACTAAGAACATGTCAGTCAACTAGAGATGTGTCTACTGTTATTATACCTTTAAATCTATGTCCAGTGGTAGCAACACTATATTCACCATCTTCATCTGCTATGGATACATGACCAGTGGTAGGAGCACTAGTCCAACATTGGATGTAGCTATTGTTGATAGAATGTATGGGACATGGAATTCCATCTACATCAACTTCAATATCCTCGCTACTAGAACCAAATCCTGATCCAGTCACTGTAATGAGTGTTCCTCCCAATGTACTGCCAGAGTGTGGACCCACAGAATGAATATCTACATTGGCAATTATTATTACTTGTTATGTAATCTGAGAATATTCATAGTTTCGTGTTAGTTTAATATGTCTGAACTTCCTCATGGGATACATGCAAGCTGTCAGTGTAAGCAATGAATTA
>JAODVQ020358579.1:0-11573 GCA_025400075.2 Phenganax stokvisi | reverse complement strand
TGTATGTGTGTGTCTGTGGCCATCCCGAAGAGGGCAGTGCCTAATGAACTTTCAAGAAACTTTCATTTACAGAAAATTGCCGCTAGAATACGGAAATTCTGAACATTGCGTACGGATTTATTTGACCTGAGGTTGGCAGCACTGAACTAGCCAGCAGCCAGTCTACGTACTACTCATATCATTCCAACATGGCTACTAGAGCCAATAGTCTATATATTACCGTTCTTTCACAAGTGGTATAGCTATCGAGGATGAAGAAAGTTTGTCTCTCTATCAGATTCTGTATTCTTTCATCACGTCCTAGACTGGCTCTCACTTTCATGAACATTTATAGTCATGATTAGATGATATTATAATAATGATAGTTTTTATAGTTTATCATGCCTATAATATTATCTCACGTCAGATATAACAGCTTTATAAGTAATCTTGAGGTACCTCGCATACTGTTCAAGAGAAAATATCTTGAGACATGCTTTGAGACGAGGATCAAGATCAGAGAATGATCGTAGAGCTTGAGAGTCTGGAGCAGTGAATGATGGAAGAGAACACAATTTCTTTCCTTTTTCTCTCTTCATTGCAAAGAATGTATTGAAGTCAATTATCAGTATCCTCCCTGCTAGACCCAATGATATAATATTTTCTCATCCAGAGGAGCAGAGTTAGGGGCTGGGTAAGATCAAATGTAGAGAAGGATCTCCTGACATTAGAAGACCTCCTACTAGCAACTGCACCAAGATTGAACTGTTTGAGTGGACCAAGTCCTGTCCACTGGGACTGCTCTTCATGATTATTAAATTTAATTTCATATGTAGAGAGGTTGGAAGTAATCTGACTGGATATTCATTTCTTGCAGGGTGGTATTCTTAATATTGCTTAGTTCCAGAAGGAAACTGATACATGTATTCTTGTCGGGTAGAGGAACTGTTTCAATGACTAAAAAAGATGAGTGAGTGCCCCGCTTGGTCTCCATTAGAGGAAATTCAAGATCATTGATTGATATTGATTTCAATGTAGTGTTTTTCCTCAGAGCACTACATATGAAGAGGATTCCATCATAGCCCAGTCTGGTTCTCATCAGCTTCAATGAGACAAAACTGGGACAGTGTAGTAAGATACTGTGGACACCAGCCATGGCCTCTCGAGATATGTTGGGCAACAACAATTGTGTGATTTTTTTACATCTCAGAACTGATTTCAGTATTGAGTGGAGCAGAGCATCTGCTGGACCGTGAAGATAATAATAACTAATTGGTAGTCTGATATCTAGTGAAAATTCTTATAATTTGAATTCATTTTCTTCTGGCCAGCAAAGCAGAGGAGGCTGTGCAGGACTGCATTTCTCATGAATTGAGATAATCAATATCTTTAATTCTGATTTTATTGCAGTAAGAAATTCTAATGATGTAGAAGAATAAATATGAACATTGAGAACCTCAAGTTTTTCAAATGATTGTAGGAAATGGTGTAGTAGAGAACCATCACACGAGGAGAAGTAAATTACTAGTTCTAGTACTTCATACAACAAGTTGGGATTTGTTAGCCATGAAATGCATCTGTTTAACACTTCAAAATAGTCATTATGATATCGAATATTAATACATACAACATTGAGAGAGATTGATTTACAGTGGTCTTGAATACCCTTTGCAAATGTTTCCAATAAAGTAATATTATTAGATCCATCGACATTAATCCGCAATCTGATTGAATTGGAAGAATGTGCTAGACAGTAAGAAAGAGCATAACAAGCATTAGGTGTTAGACTTGAGTTAATGAAAACCTTTCTCATCTTACTAGCAAAATAATGTGATGGTAAACTTGGATTAATGTGTGCTTTCACGCTGGAGATAGGCTTTCCTCGTATCAAACGTTTCAGCTGCCTATCGAGCACGGTCAGCCAACCTATCTAGTTTTGTACGTTCGAAAGTCTGGCTTTCCTCACTTGAGGCGTTTCAGCATCACGTCGAGCACAGATTGCATCCCGCGACGGGAAAGGCGATTCTCGCGTTCTTCGTCGGACTTGTGTGATGAGCGTCTCCCAGCTGGAGAGCTCGGTTGTTAGTCTTCTTTTTTTGACAAGTTCGCGTTTTTCGCGTTCTCCGATTATTGTGAGCGGGTCCTTGCCATGTTTGTCAGCTCTCCGATCCTTCATACTTGGGTTACTGTTGCTCTTTTTGAAAAGTGTACAGAGGAAGAGTTACCTTTCATTTTGGTATATTTGAGTTAAATATCCAACGCTCAGGTACCGCGTACCATCGTAACGTACGAAAATAGAAAGTTTTTACCGAATGTTAGATAATTTTCGACCGGTACATTATTCCTCCTTTACCTACAGTTGGCCAGGAAATTCAAGGCATGTATTTTTCTTGGACTACCCTAGCATAGAGCTTTCGAATGATATGTATTTCTTCGTTCTACTACCACGTAGTTCATAAACAAGCGGCCGAAAATAGAAGGCGGTCGATAATAGAAAGTTTACTCTATATATAGAAAAAAATTCCTCGTTGCAACAAATAGGTTGGCTCGCTCCCGCTCGCCAATTAGAGCATCGCTAGATGCTCTATGTAGGGATGGCCCAAGTGAAAGAAATCTCACGTGATTAAGAACAAGAACGGCTCATAACTTGGCAAAAACAAAAGGGAAAGCTTTAGAAGCTCACCAGTTTATGTTGAAGGTCGGCATATTATAGCCGAAGATACGCTAAAACGCCGCCTGGCTAACGCAAGCGCTTAGCGTTAGAAATCGTTTAGGACAATTTTTCCTGATTTTCTGTCATCACCAGGAATTCTTAAGTTCAGATATCTCCATAATAGAATGAGATAGAGCATCAATTCTTTCACCAAACAAGTCGCCTGGTCCCAGAGACGTGCACGGACCTCAAGCAATCTTACATTTGATTCTACGCGTAGGTATGAAAATACAGACTTTCTTAGAGCTGGCCGGATGGACGAACGACGACATTTTTTGTAGTGAGGCACATGCGAACGATATGGCGGAACCACACCCCCTCGTGCCTCGTGCCTCTCTAGCTGGCCGGAGAGAATAGCTCTTGTAGCACGAGCTCTTCTATAATAGAGCTCATGTGCTTGGTAAAGCCAAAAATATCTGGAACAAGTGGAAAAGTCATTTCTTCTAAATAAATTGGGGATGTAGGGATGGTTGATTCATCAAAACGAACTGAAACAAGAAGGCTGTAGCTGAGTTTCACCGTGAATGTACATCCATGCCTACATGTTTCTATGACCCTCCTAGACTTTGCTCGACAGTACTTCATGCCCATATCCCTGGAGCACAGCCTATAGCCAGGAACAAGCGCATTGGTCATCCCTTGACCTTACGTCTCATCAGATCCTGCTGGAGAAAAGTATGAGCAGTATTGTCGACAGTCACTGATGCAGCACAAGCCATTCCACCAGATGTTCGACTTCCTCTCAGGGTGTGATACATACACAGATGTGTAAGCTGCCTTCCTACAGTGTGGCCAGATACCCTCCAACCTCGAGGACGACCTGTACCGCCTCCAACAGCTGTCACGGGACAATTATGATAACACTGAGGAGACAGAGGTTTGTTAGTTATAAATTGAGGAATGTCCAGTACTACTATATAATATAAAGAAATGTACTTCTAGGGTTTCTAGGGTAGAATGGTATCTCAAATGGGCATAAACAAGTTGCCTACAAACATACATATGTAACTACTGTGTATATAGCAAAAGAGTGTCTACTAATATTGTGTATTTATATTATTGTTATATTATAGAAACAGGAGGAACAGGCAAACTCCTCCCAACAACCTCGACCAACGGAGGAATGGATGTTAGTAATGTCATGCCAATGCTGACTTGCAACCAAGTGTGTCCACCCAGGATGATGTAGATCGGACTGAGGCTACACTCTCATACCCTGAAATTGATGAAGCCCCACACTTCCTAGCTCAGAAGAAACAAACTGCTGGTTCAAGGTCATTCGCCACCTCTGCTGATCCTGCCAACCTTCATGTAAAACAGATGCAGGTCTACACTACTGTCCAACAGCATCAGTCATTTAATACATCAGAACCTCTGAGAAGGTCTCTGTGAGAATTTAGAGTTTGAACAGGGGAGTCGTAGATGGTGTACAGTATATACAGTGTTTAGGTTGTCTGAGGCTGCCTAATTACCGGTATATTTATCTCTGATGCTCTCTCCCTCATCTCCACTGCCTTTTCTTGCAGGTTTGTGAACCATGTCCCCTTTTGCCGGGGCATGAGGAAGAGGCCGGGAAGAATACACATAGCAGTGGTGACATGTTTGAGAGTACTCTCCCCCTCCTCCACTTGAGGTGGGGGCTAACCAACACTGCTGGTACTGGCTTGTCACCCTCATCGTAACTCCAACAGGAAAAGAGGAATCGCACATTGTGTTCGTCGATAAGTAGCCCCCATTCTTATACGCCCAGACAGGCAGGCATATGAGAGTGAGGCTACATACTAGGCTGTCTCGAGTAAACATTGGGCTTGTTGCCTGAAACCCCCATGAGTGAGAAGTCGGCTTAGGGCCTTCTCCTGTGTTTTTTGCTTAGTCCGGGGCGGCAGAATTAACGTTTGTCTCCTCAGGGTCAGCTTCTGCATCCACCTTGTAATCTACATTAGATGTAAAGCAGATCTCTTCGTCCCAGGTCAGTGGTTGGGTCACGAGCAGGAGCAAATACAGCTAAATTCGACTTAGCCATGACTTCAATTAGGAGCCTTATCAATTCAAAACACACTTCAGCCTCTGCCCGTGCTTCCCCCTTCTTCAACAGGCCCCCACTGATGCGGAATCGCAGTTTGCCCAGCGTACTACTTTCCCAATGCGTTTGGCAAAAGAGGAGGTGGTTTGCCTGAGAGGATGTTATCCAGTATTGGTCCAAGTCTTGATAGCATATTCCTGCATGCCTTGTCGGTCTCCTCATCGGCTTGGTCGAAGGAACCTGAGTCAAGAGAGTTCTTAATGAAGTTTTGGTGTTGTCCTCAGTCTCTGGCGTCAATGGTCAGTGTGAGGGCAGCATAGGTCCCATAGATCCACGTTTCCTTCCTCGAACAGATCCCCAACCATCTTCCTTGCTTCGGAAACCATGGCCACAACGTCTCCCGTTGAGACAACATGTCCATCGGCCTCGCAGTCGTGATCGCAGATGTGATCCATCCAGCAGGAAAGACGCACTCATCCAGGCGGCGTATCTTCAGCTGCCATGAAATATGTTGTAACATTGCTGCTCATAATCTCAAAGCTTGAATGCAAAAGGTGTTAGAATTCAATTAAACCGAGAACTTTCCATGTGACGCGCACCCTCAAAGTAGCTTGGACATAGATCATTTGGACTCTCCGTAACCGGGATTGGCAATGGCGTGATTATTACGTGATATTTTGAAACTTTAGAGTCTCTCCGCACGCGCGCGTTTGTATAACGCGGCGCGCGCAACGCAAACGGGCGCGAAATTGAAAACGTGCGAGCAGCGGGACACACAAGGCCGAGCAAGCCGTGGCAGCTTCTTGCAATAGTGAAAAAAGCGTGAAAACTTCATCACCATCATTATTTATTTGTGCACTGGAGAAATTTTGCAAAGATGACCTATTCAATGTGTCTTCGCCCAACACTGAGCATATGCTGCAATCCTGCGGATTGTTGCACCTAAGGCATGCACATCAGATAATCATTATTTGGCCTTAAATAAGTTTTCACAATCAGTAATTGGAGATTTACAGGGTTGTATGGATGAAAGAGAAGACAACATGTAGACAAAGTACCATAAACTCCGCATATCTTCGGTATACAAGTTAAAGTGGGCTTCATTCCAAGCGACACTGTTAAATATTGCCATCCTATATTCTTTAAGTATTTTACTGACACATTATTCCACACAATCATGAAGGCAGAATGTTCAACAGATGTATCTACATGCTCTACAGCCAGCAGCACAAAACTTACAATGGAGAAGCAGAATGCCCTTCGCTATGTCTCCAAGAAATTATGTTATTGCACAGTTTTAGTGGTGATGAAAGAAGTTTGAGTGGCACAGAGGCATGGACTAATGCACAGATGAGGACTATGGCACATCAATGATGAAGTGTTTCAGTTTTTTCTTGTGATGGAAGAGAAGTAGTGGAGAGTCCTAGAAGATAAGATGTGTTTATTTTTTATTTTTTATTTGTTATTTTTTAGTCCATTATTTCTACTGATATCGATGATGATCTCGGAATGAGTGTTTTGGAAAAAATCGTTTAACTGTACACCACCACACAAGGTTTTGGATATGCTAGCTCAGTTATGGAACTTTATAAACAGCAAAAACAAGTTACACAACAACGCAAACAAGGAAAACTCTAGCAGAGATATTTTAAATAACCTTTTTACAAGAATGCAAATAAGGAAATCTCTAGCAGAGAAATTTCAAAAATATTAGTCACACATAAAACTCTTTAACAACTAACGCATGGGTAAGATCTTTAGTAAGTCAATGCAAAATTATTTCTAACTAACTAGCTAGTGTCAATGAGTGGTTCCCTGAGCTGATCATAGCGGGCAACCGGTGGAGCATTTTGCAATATTGGATCTAGTTCGCTATCACTGCTGCTAGTGTCCTCATTACCGTCAGTATAGTTTCGTAGAATAAGAGATCTTATTTGTTTCCGCTTCATCCATGGCCACCTGCTGTTCAATAGCCACAATTTCAGTAAACCCCACCTTCTAGTGGCCATCACTTTCTTGAGAATGTGGTACATTATTATTGCACAAAACTGTAGAAAGATGGATCCAATGCAGACAATAATGACAATGTAATTGCTGTAATTCAACCTTAGATCATATGTTGTACACGCTGACAGAATTCCAAGATTTGCATATGTTATTGCTTCTATGATATTCAAACCCCGTTGCTTGTAGATACCAGGCTGTATAAGAACCAGTAAGATTGCCGCAGTAGAACTGATCAGTGTAAGATTCAGTATTTCACCTTTAGTGGTATTGACAGCAATAGAAATGAAAAGAACTATGCGAACAAATAACAAAAACCCTGTCCAGAAGTGATAATTGTCCATGTATGGACCAGTATAGGCATCAAAGAACGGTTTCAGTTTATTCACCCAAAACAAAACTTTCATGTTTGACCTCCTTTTTAGACACTGTATAAAAATTAAGGCTAGAGTATAGGGCAAAGTAATAGCTGTCACTATAATAGCCACAATAAAGAGGATTAAGTGTGTCCTGGACAGATAGGAAACAGCGCCATCAATGGTCCACACATAAGTCACATTCCCTGTTGAAATACAAGTGCTGTTGAAAGATTCCCCAGCAATCTGTGACACTCTAAAGATGTTGATAACTGATCTGAGGATTTTGGCATACGAGTGAAATATGACCGTTGCTAGTATCTTTACTACATTCTTTCCAAACAACTTTGTGATAAGTGAACTCTTGCGGCTGAAGAAGATGATTAAACCACTCAGGAAAAACAGGTAGAGAGGAAACACAAACTGAAGAGCTGTTTTGCCAATACTTTCCATTCCATTGAAGAAACAGGTCTCAATTCCAAAGTCCAAGTTCATCCAGAACACAAACACTTTCAATAGGTTTGTTATCTTATTAGATGTTTTAGTGGCATCAAAAAATACACTTGTGTTTACTTTCACCACATTCATATAGAATACAATAGCATTGAGTGATCCTTCAGACACAGTCAGGTCTAGTATTCCTATCAGAAACACTAACACAATTCCCAGCAAAGCAAACAGTAAAACAAGTCCACACAACCTCAGGCTTGAGAAGTGCGAATGACAGTTCAAACAGCTGTTTGACCCCAGAACATTACTGAGATTTTCCTCGCAACTTCCACAGAGAACCCCAGTCCGATCGTGTGCACACTGGGTGTCCTCAAAACCTTGTTCTTTGACGTAAATATTAACATGTTTTCGTACGCAATAGTCAAATGGGCAGTAATATCCAAAGAAAGGTATGCGGGAATCATTTAATATCTTAGCTCCAATCCACCAGGTGGAATTTGCATACCTGTGAATGAATACAGTTGTGATATTACAATTAGGCTCTGAGTGGTCATTAGGCAACTGTTCAAACCAGCAGGCACAAGCACAGTGTGTTTGGTATAAAGCAAACCCAAGGGGACAGTACTCTACCTTAACACATGCAATTATGTTGTGATTGCCTTCGTCGGTTATATCATGTCCAGTTTTACTAATGAACAGATAAAAGCAGGTCTCCTGGTTCAAGTGAGATGACTTGATAGTATAATTTATTTTGGTACATGTCTGGTGTGTTTGATGAGTGTTGTCTCTGCCAATTATACTTTTAGGAGAAGCTACAACTATCCCAGGTACAGTTCCGTGTCTCTGCCCAACAGTTACAACATATAGTGATAGAGTGCTGCCAGGATATATTGAACCATAGTGGTGTGTTATATTGTCACATTGGGGAATGGTACCTGATTCATCGCAGAAGCACACTTTCACTGGGTCTGAGGATATACTTGAAAGTTTGTTTCTCTCTGATGCTGTGATATTAAAAAGGTGATCGAAGAAATCCCATTTGTTGATGGTATGGTTGGTTCCCGCATATTGAAAACAACTATCTACTGCCCCTCCATATATAGCTGTGCCAGCTTTTCTAGCAGTGTTGTTCTTTAAGTTGAAAATTGTTTTGGGGTATTCAGTCACGCTATTCACTTGAAAGAAACAAGGAGGGAAAGCTTGGGAACACTCAAATTCGACATATATTCCTCCACCAAGGTTGTCAGCGTGACAATTTTCAACTAGAATATTAACTTCAGCTGATAGATTAAGAAAGATAATTGAATTAGCACACATAACAATCCCTCCTCCATTGAATCCTGTATTATTCCTCAATATAATATCTCCTTCCATTCTTATGTTACTGTGAACTGCTGTTATTCCACTGTTAGTATTGTTTTCAAATGTACAGTTCATCAAAGTTAGACGTGCGTTTTCTTCTACATAGAGAACACCACTACCGACAGTTTCACTAGCTGGTGCTAATCTCTTGTTGTTGGTAAAGTTACACGAAACAAAGGACACCTCGAATTGAATTAACTGGTGAGGTAGGTAGACTGGGACATGAAAATTTATCAGATTTACTGCCGTTCCTCCTTTACTGTGGCTAGTGGCAAGGTTACTGTTATTATCAAATATGGTGGATTCAAACAGTATACGGGAAACAGTTTTTGTTGAAGCATGCTCGTGTAGCTGTATGTACACTCCAGCTCCCACCAGATAAGCACAGTTACTCTTTATCTTTGATTGAACTACCTTTAATAGAGGTCCAGTTAAATATGTGGTGTTTGATTCCACCACAAACTCTTGTGACATTGAAACATACAGTCCACCTCCAAAACGGGCCATGCCATCTTCAATATAGCAGTTAGAAAAGATTACAGTAATTGCACACGCATAGGGATTGATTGCTCTTGTTGTTACTGCTACATTTCCTCCCGCTCCAGCCTCGTTTCCTATAAACCTTACCATTTCAAAACAAATGGATATTGTGTCATTTGATCTGATGTAAACATGAGCACCTCCTCCATAATAAGTTAGGTTATTGTCATGATCTCTAATAACACCATCTGCTACGACAGAGTTTTGGATGGTGAGAGAGGAATTCTTGTTGACTGATCCATTATAAATTATATGCAGATTTCCACCAATGTAACCTTCACCACTGTGACCATGGCTAATGCTTGTATTAGTAACAATAGAAAGACCATAGACTGCCTTAAAGTGGAGACCCCACCCGTTGGGATAGTTTATCTTTACTCCACACACAAACAGATTACTAGCATATCGTATCATTATTGCTGCCTTAAAAGAGTAAGAGCTACGAAATCCACACTTTAAAAATCCTAGACTCACAATTGAAAAGTTGTTAACATTTTCAAAGTAGAATCCAGCGTTATTTCTGCACCAGATGTTAGCAGCGGGACTGATGGCAGCTGAACAATTAGAACTGTTGAAGTCCGTGCTGTTTGTAAGACCTATTATAGTGATGTTCGTAACACTGCCAAAACTCCCGGTTGCATTAAACACTTGTTGTAAGCTATGATTTCCAGGGAGAAAATAAAACGTGCTATAGTTCAATGCGAGCGAGCTATTGGCTGCGAAAAACTCGAGGGTACCTGTCATACAATCATCATCAGAGCAGCTCTGCTCGATTATGGGCGAAGGAACGACGCAAAAACATTGAGTTTGGTGAGAGAGTTGAACACAACAAACGACTAGAATAACAGTGAGAGATGAGACTACAGTGGCCATGATGATGACAAAGGCTCTACTGGAGTGTGTATCTTATGAGTATAGTCAATTGTGAGCTCACCGCAAGGATGATGTTGTTTTCTAAAGTATGTATTGAGTCTTCACAGGAAGGATAGTGTTTGTTTTCTAAACTAGGTATTGAGTGTTCAAAGGAGAAGTTCAACAGTTGTCAAAATATGAGGGTTCCCAAATTAAGCGTGTTTCACGTGAGCACTCTGCAGAGAGTGCGCCTAGTTATCTTGTTATCATTTCCAGGTATGATCTCTTTATTTGAAGAGAGATGGCAATGTTGTGTACTTCCCTTCCATCCTGCGTGGAGCGGAACTTGTCTCCTTTACTTACCATACATTTGAACTTCTATAGCTAGAGCGGCACCTCTCTACTGCGACCAACGGCTACCGATTGTGTTCCTGAGCAAACATTTGCATAGATTTCAACTCTCGAGCGGTTAAATATACGGAAGCCCATAAGGGCCATCCATTGCAAATTCCAACTCTGTTCATTAGGATTGAAATTTCCATTCTGTGCCTACCATTTCCATTCGACCCAATGACTATTTCCATTCTATCCAATGACTATTTCCATTTTATATACCCCCAATGACTATTTCCATTCTAAAAATTTCTATTCTGTTCATACAATTTCCATTCTAGATTATCTTCCTAAATTCGAGGTCGATAAGTTACACCTATTCTGGTCTCATTTCTATGTAGTAAGACTGACACGCGCTCCAGCCAGTGTTAATATTACTAGAAAAATGTACACATTGCTATGGGCGATCAGGAGCGATCCAACTGTTCTTAGCGTGCATGGCCAAACTGTACAGTAAGGAGCATGAGCAGTGAAAGAATTATTGACGTGTCAAGGAGAGGCACGTATGCACGATATATTATTATTATTATTATTATTATTATTATTATTATTATTGTTATAGCACACACCAAATGAGGTGCAATATACAGAAGAAAGAAAAGAATGGTGTAGGACTAGTGGCCAGCTGGACTATGTCCTGTCGCCAACCGAGGGCTTAAGGGCTCCTGGTATGGCCACTGACCCTACACAGAGTACAGGCTGGGGGAAAAAAAAGAAAGAAAAGAAGAAATAATAAAAGAAAAAGAAAATATGGTTAAGAGGTAGAGAGAAATGAAATAAAGTCTTCACAAGGAGAATTCTAACCATAGACTTGTCTAAGTTTACATATGGAAGAACCAATACTATATTCAGATGATGTATAACTCGAGAGATAACGAGAACCATAATTATAATTACAACC
>JAODVQ020358471.1:0-11574 GCA_025400075.2 Phenganax stokvisi | reverse complement strand
TTTTTTAAAGCGAAGCAACGTCTAGTTCCTCCCCCATGAACCAACAGCATCTAGACCTTCATGAAACCGTTAACCTTGGTAGTTATTACACCCCACAAAAATTTGTGGAGACATGTTATGACTTCATACAAAGACATGTCAAAGACATAGGGCGTTATGTGATCTTGGACTCGTCTTGCGGATACGGCCCTTTTTTGAACGAAGACTTGTTGAAGCCCAAACGTTTTGTAGGAAGCGATATCGATGCCAAAGCCCTTCACACAGCCCAAAAACGCCGTCCAAGGGTAACGTACGTCCATCGTAATAGCCTTAGAGAGATTCACCGAAGGCACTACCACTTAAGGCCCCATGACAAGCTCATCATCGTCGGCAATCCTCCTTACAATGACAAGACCTCCCTTGTGCAGAGGGCTCTCAAAACAAAGACGTTCTCTATCGATTCGGCCGTTGCAGCGCGCGATCTGGGGATGTCTTTCTTACTGTCTTATGCGAGGTTACAAGCCGACTACGTCTGCGTACTGCATCCGCTGTCTTACCTGATCAAAGAGACGAACTTCAAAACAATAAGGCCCTTCACCACGCAGTATCGCCTCATCGATGCCCTGATTCTCTCAAGCCAAGTCTTTCAAGAAACGTCCCATATCACGGGATTTCCCATCATCCTTGCCCTCTACCAAAAAGAGGGGCGTGGCATGTCTTATGCGTTTATTAAAACGTACCGATTTACCACCGATGAAGGCAGAAGTTTCTGCCTTCAAGATTACGACACGATCGACAGGTACATTCCCAAGTACCCCAATCAAAAAACCGTCTCCCTCTCGCAGACAGTGGCACACTTCTGGACCATGCGCGACATCAATGCTCTAAGACGAAACCGCACCTTCGTGGAACATGAAAATGCCCATACCATTCGAGTGAGCGAAGAACACTTAGATTATTACTGTTATGTGGACGTTTTTAAGCGTTATGCGACGCATGTTCCCTACACCTTTGGGAACTGTAATGTCCTTCTAAACCATCAGGAGTACCAAAAGGTTAAGAAAGCTATAACGCACCTCAGCATGAGAACCCATCGGGTCTTAAGAAAGACGTACGGCTTGGATGCACATGTCAGCAAGCATGTAAGAAGACAAGTAGAAGACTACTTTAAAAATCTCTTGGGAGAACATTACATGGAACGTCCTGAGGGCGGGTAAAATACGTAGAGAACTTCTTGAAAGCACAGCGCATTCATGATAAGGTACGTTTTCTAAAGCGGGGATGTAGCTCAGCTGGGAGAGCACCACAATGGCATTGTGGGGGTCGTCGGTTCGAACCCGATCATCTCCAATTTCACCTTATGGGGCGGTGCTAAATCTAAGTGTCTGAAAATGCGCCTTCCTGCTGTTGACGGCGTATTTCGGCTTCTAATAAGGGCTTGGGATCCTTCCACTGGGGAGGTTTCATGATCTTTCCGTCTGCTCGCCTTAGGACTTTCCCATGCACAACTTTTTGCATATTAGCATGGTGTACAATCTCAAAAAGAGGATCTAGGTGCATGCCATGCCGCACCGCCACATCGCATAAGTAATAAATCGCATCGACAAGTGCATCGGCCTGATCCACGACGGTCTTAGCCGCCATGAGTTCCGCCATCTCATCTAAGACCATTTTTTTGATGAAGGCCTTTGCTTCTGCATTCATAACGGTAGGGCCGAAAGGAAGTTTTTTTTTGGCACATGCTTGTGTGAACTGTTGAACGCGCTCTGTATACATCACCTTTCCTTTGTGCTTTTACAATGCAGGTGGCACGAAGTCTTTTAAACCAAATCCACTTGCATGCTTATGGCCACCACCACCATGCTTAGAAGCATACACTTCGCAATCAAAACGCCCCCGACTGCGCAGGCTTACTTTTCCTACATTGAGATTTACCAAAAAGGCGTACTCCAAGTCATGACGCTTCAAGGCTTCGTTCAACACGTCCGAACTGTTTCCTTCTCCGTAAATCACACCATAACGCATGTGATCTGCATCGGTCTTGATCTGCAGGCGCCCCAAGAGAGCCTCACGCCGCCTGTGTTCTTGCCGTTTCACATAGCCCATGACAGTCGTCTCTTCCTGCGTCAGCTCCATACTCGCATGCTTCACAAAGCGCTCTACATACAGTCTATTCCCATAGATCTGATGCAGCATCGCTATCGTTGTCACATGTGCGTTTTTTTCAAGCCACAAATCTCGATCGTTCGTGGCCTTGACGAAGGCAGCATACGCGTGTAGGTTCGTCTTAGCGGTTATCAAGCTGTCATAGAGGATCTGGGTAGCAGAACGCTTCATGTCGTAGTGAACCTCTACGTAATCGCTTAGACCTTGCACCCACTGGGAGCTTTTATGGTGTTCATAGATTTTCACATGAAGTGATTTTTTTTGTATCACAGGTAAACACTTCATGAACGCTTCACGAGAAGGCAAAATATCGGCTATGAAGACAGAGGCCTTCGTCTCTGCTTTGCTAAGTACGTTTTCCATATCTTTTTTGACGGTGTCATGCTTACTCATGGTCACGTTCAGCCGCATCTCTCCACCATATCCCGCTTGTAAAATCACCCAAGCACCGCATCCATCCGGACAATTTTTATGGGTTATCACATAAGCGTTCGGTACGATCTTAGCGTCCTGCTTACTATCAAAAGATGACGGCTTCAAAGACGTGTCATGGTCCTTTGAGCGTTTGATGTAATGTTCTATTTTCATACGTTCTCCAAAGACTTAGTCGCCTATGATGGGCCTAAGGTGGCCTTCCCACTTAAGCCGTATCGGATGATTGGGTTCCCATGACACAAAATAAGATTGATCCGCACTCAGTGAATGACATAACGGTATCTCATCTAAAGTACTCGACGTCGATACCCACCCTACACGCGGAAAATAAATCTCTACGTAAATGTGATATAAGCGCGTTGTTGTCCGACTAGGAATGCCCAAGCGACGCAGCACAGCCGCCTCTAATGAAGAGCGCTCTGGACACGCTCCCACCCGAACGTTAGCGAGTTCTTGAGTGGTCATGTACATATCTTTGATATTATGATAAGCGAGCTGCCCCGAAAAAAACAAATGACGCTTCTTTGCGTTGTAACGAATGTCTCTATTGAGTCTAGTGGTGATGTCCTGCCAGGCTGTCCATAAGCTGCCATGGGTATTCACGCTTTTGGCCACTTCGTGTACATAGTCGTTCAAACGAATTTTTTCTGAAAACGCTACAAAGTCCTTGTAGATCACTTCCTTCTGAATGGCCTTCTGATACGTTTCTAAGGAGATCGTCCTGCCAATGAAGCTGACCTCATGCGCGATAAGGGTTGGAACGTCCACCTTATAACTCAATCTACACACGTACGTCATAGGCCGGCCACGCTTCATAGAAGAGTATATCTGCAAAAAAGCATTCTCTTGAACGTGATCAACCATTCCATCGGTACCATAAAGGGACACGTCTCGACTGAGCAGCGTTCGGCCTGCCTTAGAGTAGGGTAGGTGGAAGGTTACTCTGATGGAGTCAATACTCTTCTCAGGCAAAAGCGTTAAACGGTAATACCCATGGGCTGTGAAGGTTTTTAAAAGGTAGATCTCCTTGATGTTTGATAAGCGTTCTAGTGGTGATATCATGTCTGTCCTCATGGCAAATAGTCCTGTGGTTTTACCTATATATTGATGCATAAAGCCTGTCGCCGCTCGAAGGTCCTGTCGCCTTAACTCCTTGATCATATAGGGCGTAAGCGCCGTCCTAAACACCACAATTGCATACACCTTAAACCCCGATATCGTTCTGATTTGATCCAAGAAAGGATCTCGTCTTGCCTTATCACCTTGCTTTAGCGAAACAAGACGCATATATGGATCCCTCTCTAGCCTGATGGACGTTCCTTGAAACAGAGACTGATCATCCCGTTTTTCTTCATTAGGGGTGTCATGTTTCTGGTGACTTGTCGTTTGTGGGTCGTCTCTTGGCGTGGTGGGAAACGCTTCTCTTAATAAGGTAACACCCTTCTCACTACGGCTTATGCCCTTCCATAGACGTTCCAAAAAAGCCGCCTGTGTGATCAAAAGCGTGTATACAACGATGCCCAATATCAGTACCACATTCAAGACAAACGACATAAGCACATAACCGTGAAGTCTTCGTAAAAGTCTTATTTTGATGGGTTGATGGGGCTTCATGAGGGTCTTATCGGGTTTTGTTTAGTGCCTTGCATTTGCTTATGAAGGATCACATTCTGAGAGGTCAAACGAAAGCCACTTCGCATTAAAAGGCCTATGGCTTTGTAATTGGAAGACAGCGTCTTGACGGAGATAAATCGAACGCCCTGGTCGATCAGCGACTGTATAGCGGCTCGATTGAGGGCTTCACCAAGTCCTTTTGTTTCATACGTCTCTTTAATGGCGATATAGTCCATACTCCCATAGCCCATTCCCATAACGTCACTCATCTTCTCATTGTAAATCACTGTAATAAACCCGATCACTTCTCCCTTTATGCGACAGACCAAGAGGCTTTCATGGGTACGATGATAGCTGTCTTGAATGACCTTCGCAAAAAAGGATCGGACCTTGTCTTTATCAAAGAAGTCGTCGTACAAGTACCGATTTTCATGATGATTGTCCTTGGCTATGGTATAGACTGCTTCCAAATCGGCTTCATGGGCTACTTGGATCGCACTTTCCCAAGGAGACTCCTCTGTACACCCTTGAAATTCTTCACACATATAGCTGAAGATAGCCTCCCCGCAGACAAAGTAAAAACCTGCTTCCATCAAGGCCTTAATCCCATGAACGTTATCGATAGGCTGACGCGTCATGATAACGCTGCCCGTCTCTCCATACGTCTCCAAAAGAACCTGAAGAAGTTGTCTGAAGGAAGCCCGCTTGTCAACCCCCTCACGTACCAGATAATCCTTCATTATAAAGGCCTGCATGCCAAACCACTCACTCAGGGCATGAAAGGATCTGAGCGAGGCTAAGCCTATACATGTCTTATTCGTTTCATACATGCAGACCTTGTGCTTAGCCGCGTTGAAGTCGCTTAGCTGCATGGGACTTAAGCGTTCTACCTTCACATGCGAGTAACGATGCTGATAGCGCTTATACGGGTACGACTGAAATAACTCCAAACATGAAAGTTTCATGGTGGGATCAACGATTGGTGCGAATGAAAATTTCACCTTCTTGATCCGTGTAGCTTGTCTCCCATAAGGGGTTGGCACTTTGTTGGGAGTTAAAAAAACGGATATGGGTAATTCTTATCTGCATCACCTCACTGAGGGTGATTTGCTGATCGATATTAATATCCGTTTGATGAAAGGTATTGGTAATCTCCACCTCTTCATTGACTAGAAGCGTTTCTTTATGCGTATAGACCTCATCTTGCGTGGCCAGGACGTCTTCATTATCATGACTTGCAAATTGATACCGGATGACAATTTCTATTTTGGTCGCTTTAGTCACACCTTCATTTTTTAAGGTAAAGCCATAGGTGATCCTATCTTCCAAAAGAAGGGAATGTTCATTACTGATGGAAATGGTGTAGTCGTCTTCAAACAGGACGCCATTTGTACAACTCAAAGCAATGACACCCCATGCTCCTATGAAGGTCCATTTCACAAAGGTTAGCAGCATAGCTTTTTGGTAGATCACACGTCCTTAAGGTGGCCTCAGTCCCACGGCAGATGACTTTCTACGTCTTCATCATAGTCAACATTTGCATATCCAAATCCATATAGGTTCAAAAAATCTTGACGATATCCTTCCAAGTCACTTAACGTTTTTACGTTGGAGGTATGGACTTTTTCCCAGAGCGATTGAACGGTGCTTTGTACGTCACGGTTCATTTCGTAGTCGTCTAGGCGTATATATCCAGTCTCCTTATCCCTGAGAACCTCTATAAGCGCTTTTTCCTTAGAGGGACGATTTAAAATTTTCTGCGAAAATAGACGGTACATCTGTTCGATACAGCCTTCATGAACGTTACGATCCTTCATCACCCGATACAAGAGGGCTATGTATAACGGTAACACAGGTATGGCTGAACTCGCCTGCGTCACTAAGGCTTTGTTGATGGAAATGACGGCTTGTCCTTCTAAAGGCGCTAGGAGTTCATGGATAGTCTTAGCGCTCTTTTCTAAGTCTTCTTTAGCTTTGCCGATGGTGCCATGACGGTAGATAGGATACGTCAGATCAGGTCCCAAGTAAGAATACGCTAAGGTCAAAGCGCCCTGAGAGAGAACCTTTGCCTCCAGCAAGGCCTGTATCCAGAGTATCCAATCGTCTCCTCCCATCACTTTGATAGTATCTTTGATCTCTTCATGGGAGGCAGGCGTTACAGACATCATGTCGACCACTTCGGTCATGGTATTCACGGTCTTGCTCTTAAAGACACTCCCAATTGGTTTGAGGGTGGAATGATAGACTAGGTTCTTATCAAAGGGGTCGACGCGCTTTGGGGCGGCGACACTGTAGATCACTAGGTCCACTTCTCCCATGTCTTCTCGAAGGCATTTGATCGTCTCTTCTCTCACTTCATTGGAGAAGGCATCTCCATTGATGGTTTTGGCGTATAGGTTGTTTTCACGTGCTAGGCTGTGAAATGCGGCTGTATGGTACCATCCTGCGGATGCGGTGCGTCCTTTGTCGGCGGGCTTTTCATAGCAGACTCCTAGTGTAGCGGCTCCGCCTCCAAAAGCCGTTACGATGCGACTCGACAGGCCATAACCCATCGAACTCCCTATGACCAAGACCTTCTTGAATGTGGCGGCTTGCTTTGGAAGTGGTCCCTTTTGATCTACTGTCTTCACTTGTCTGAGAACGGCTTCATAGCAGCCCCTCGGGTGGGCTGTGGTACAAATAAATCCTCTAATCCTTGGTCGAATAAGCATACATGTCCTCTTCTATGGTAATTTTTGAAAGTCATGATACCTTAGAATATCTGAAAAGTAAATCATGCACTGCTTTCTTTTAAGAGAACGCCTGAAAGCCATGGCTTAGACGAATCTGACATGTCTCTTTATCACATTTACTTGCTGCAAAAAGCTGCCATCACTCCTCATACGTATCTAAGGTTCCAGGGCTACTTGGTGAAGCGAATTGCCGCTGTTGATATCGAAGGTTCGTACTCACGCGATCAGATAAGGGACATCGCCGAATGCGTTCTCCATGATCCCATAACGGAACGGTACAGCATCAATCGATTAGAGCCCTTATATGGCAAAAAGCCGTATCTTTTGGGTGCGTGTATTCACTACCATGCGGGGGTTACCGACAATCTTGCAAGGAGTGCTTACGAGGGCATCAAAGATTTTTTGGGTATCAAGCATTTTGATCTTAGCACCGTCCTTCGTACACAGACGTATTACTTAACGGAAGCACCGACAGAGCTCAAGGGAGCCTTCAAGAAATGGCTGTCCCATGCGTACAATCCCGTGATTCAGGCATGTGACGTTTTTTCTAAGGTCAAGGGGCCTGCCAAGAGACGCCCTATCACCGTTCGAGCCTCCAAGGCCGCCCGTCACTTAGAGGCGGATCTCCGTCAACGTTATGAAACCATTCCGTTAAGAGGGGCTTCCGACACGGCCTTAGAAACGATCTCAAGGTCGCGTCATCTTTCCCTAAACCTTGAGGAGATGAAGTGCATTCAGTTGCACTACAAGAGCACCAAGATAGCCCATCACCGACGCAAAAAAAACATGCCCCTCGAACCGACAGACGTCGAAGTCGAAGCCCTTGCCCAGACATGGAGCGAACACTGTAAGCACAAGATCTTCAATGCCACCATTCATTATCAAGAAGGTACCAAACCTACCAAGACCATTCGTTCGCTATACAAGACGTACATTCAAGGCACGACGCAAAAGTTATTGCAAAGTCGACCCGATGTGCTTTCGGTCTTTTCGGATAATGCAGGTGTCTTTAGATTTGACAGGGATCATGCTATCTGCCTAAAGGTAGAAACCCACAATAGTCCATGTGCTATCGAACCCTATGGGGGAGCCATTACAGGCATTTTGGGGGTTAATCGGGATATTCTAGGCACGGGGGTAGGGGCCAAGCCCATTTTTAATACCGATGTGTTTTGCTTTGCATCGCCTTTCACAGCGGGCTCCCTTCCAAAAGGATGGATTCATCCGCGTCGCATGCTACAGGAAGTGCATCGCGGCATTCGGGATGGTGGGAACCAATCGGGCATTCCAACGGTAAATGGGGCGATTGTGTTTCATTCTAGTTTTTTGGGGCGCCCTCTGGTCTTTTGTGGTTCGGGGGGGCTCATGCCGCTGCGCCTTAAGGGTAGAGCGGAGGCGTCCTTTGTAAAAAAAATTGAGGTGGGCGATCTGATAACGATGGTCGGCGGCCGGATTGGGAAGGATGGCATCCATGGGGCCACGGTCTCTTCAGAAGCCTTAAGGGACAATACACCGACGTCTTCGGTACAAATTGGGGATCCGATCACCCAAAAAAAAATGATAGATTTTTTATTAGCGGCTCGCGATCAGAACCTGTATCGCAGCCTAAGCGATAATGGCGCTGGAGGTTTGTCTAGTTCGGTGGGGGAGATGGCTCTTTTCACGGGTGGCGCTGATCTCCATCTAGATCGTGCTCCTCTAAAGTATCCGGGCTTAGTGCCATGGGAGATCCTTATTTCGGAGGCTCAAGAACGCATGACTCTAGCCGTCCCACCTTCCAAAAAGAAGGCACTTAGTTCACTGGCTAGGGTACATGACGTGGAGATTAGTTTTTTGGGGAGCTTCACCGATACGGGTTATTTTTCTCTGTTTTATGAAGGTACTCTTGTCGGGGATTTGTCCATGAAATTTCTTCATGGGGGCGTTCCGACGTTAGATCTCAAAGCCGTTTGGACGTCGCACCCGCCCACAAAACGAACGTCTACCCATTCCCGCTTGGAAAAGGCCTTCAAAAAACATTTTCAAGGGGATCATCAGGCCCTACTCATGCATGTGCTCAGCCGCCCTAATATCGCTTCTAAGGAATTTTGGGTACGTCAATACGATCATGAAGTACAAGGACGGACGATTGTCAAGCCCTTCGCAGGTGTGGACGGGCACGGCCCGATGAACGCTGCTATATTACGCCCTATCTACGCTTCGGATAAGGGCTTAGGGCTTGCAAGTGGTCTGTCTCCGAAGTACAGTGCCTGCGATGGCTATGTGATGGCTCAGAGGGCTGTCGATGAAGCGGTTTGTAATGCAGTGGCCTCGGGCGTTGATCCTCAGACCCTTGTAGGACTCGACAACTTTGCTTGGCCCGATCCAGTGGCTTCCAAGGATAATCCCGATGGCGCCAAAAAGCTAGGCACACTTGTGCGCGCCAACTTAGGCTTAAGGGACATCTGTATGGCTTACCGGCTGCCGATGATCTCAGGAAAGGACTCCATGAAAAATGACGCTATGCACGGCAAGCAAAAAAAGTCCATCTTACCGACGCTCCTTTTCACGGTGGCGGGCACCCTGCCTTCCATCGAAGACGCTATGACCAGCGACTGGAAGCAGGCAGGTTCGTATCTCTACGTGATCGGTATCACCGAACCGCACTTGGGCCTTAGCGACGTCCATGACAGCTTGCACATTTATCATCCTGAGGAGGCGCCGCATGTGACTCGTCTTACAAAGACCTTCCAAACCTATCAGCGCCTCTATGAAGCCATACAAGCAGGTCTCATCTTATCGTGTCATGATCTGAGTGATGGCGGCTTGATCGTCACGCTGAGTGAGAGCGCTATAGGTGGAATGATCGGTGCCCAGATCGAAATAAAGGGTTCTCATCTCTATCCTCTTGAGAGTCTCTACAGTGAAAGCCCAAGTCGGTTTGTCATCGAAGTGAGTCCCGATAAGCACAAGCCCTGTTTAGAGTGCTTAAGGGCGACGTCAAACCTGCCCTTATGGTATCTTGGCAGGACGCATGCCAAGCCGACGCTTCAGATCACATGCGACGGTTCATCCCTCATGACATGCGACCTAAGCGCGCTAAGAAACGCATGGAAGACGCCTTTAGAATCCCTTTAGAAAGGCCGCTATGAAACGATCTCTCTCCGACTTCATCAGGGCTCTTGTCTTCACGGGTTATGGTCTCAACAGCGAATACGAACTAGCTGCATGTTTTGAGCGAGCGGGCTGTACCACTGTTGACGTTCGCCATGTTAACCATCTGATTCAGAGACCTGCCCTGATGGAGACATATGATATATTGGCCTTTCCAGGGGGCTTTTCGTACGGGGATCATCTAGGTTCGGGGCGTCTCTTTGCCGCTAAGATCAAGCAACACCTCCTCACCGAACTGCATGCCTTCATTGAGCGTGGGAAGCCCGTTATCGGTATCTGTAACGGCTTTCAAACCCTAGCCTGTCTTGGCATCTTACCCTTTGCTCACATGCCGCATCAGGCGTCACAGCCCAACACAGCCACCATGGCCCTAAGCCACAACCAACAAGGTCGATTTGAAGACCGATGGATACGCCTCCTCCCCAATAGAAAGAACCGTTCCTTTTGGCTCCGCGATCTGCCTTCTACGTTCTTTCTGCCTGTGCGACACGGCGAAGGGCGATGCGTCTTTAGGTCTAGGAACGTCTTAGACACGGTGCTAAAAGAGATGTCTCATTACATTGCCTTTCAATACGCTTCGTATTTAGCCCGTCCGACGATGCGTTATCCCGACAATCCGAATGGTTCCCCACATGGCATCGCCGGCCTCACCAATAAGGAGGGAAATGTCCTAGGGCTTATGCCACATCCCGAAGTCTTTATGATACGCGAGCAGTATCCCTTATGGAAGGCGCATGCCTTCATCCCCCCCAAGCATAAAAAGTGGTCTCCCAAAGACGGTATGGGCATGCTTCTTTTTTACAATGCGGTGGGCACTGTCAAAATGCTTAAACAAAGAGGCGCCCTATGAATGCAGCGTCATCCCCTTCTAGCGACTTGTATGAAGCGAGTTACCGGCGCCTCATGACATGGCTTAGGGAACCTCTTGTGGACTCTAAGACCAAAGACGCCTTACGCGCCTTACTAGCGAGCGCCCATAAAGAACCCCAGCGCGTGATCGATGCCTTTTACCATGCCCTCTCTTTTGGCACAGGAGGTATTCGGGCACGCATGGGCATCGGTAGCGCCTTCATGAATACGTACACCGTGATCCGCTTAACGATGGGGCTAAGCCATGCCCTTCATGCCGCCTTTAAGCATCGATCTGTCATCACGGTGATCATCGCTTATGACAGTCGTCATCACAGTCGTTCTTTTGCGGGCGTTAGTGCGGACGTGCTCTCTTCACAAGGCATCCATGTCAGGCTCTTCTCCGACATACGCAGCACACCTCAGTTGTCCTTTACCATTCGTCATCAAAAAGCACAGGCAGGCCTCATTATTACCGCAAGCCACAACCCCAAAGACTACAATGGTTACAAGGTCTATTGGGAGGACGGCTCTCAAGTCACCGCACCCTATGACAAAGACATTCAAGCGTCCATCGATCACACCCCGCCCTTCTCAGCCTACCATGCCCAGCCAGAACAGATCACCCTTCTAGGAGATGCAGCCG
>JAODVQ020358366.1:0-11574 GCA_025400075.2 Phenganax stokvisi | reverse complement strand
TGCCTCAAAAGTCAGAAATCTGTTTCTGCTTATAACCTTGTTGTCTTAGTGTGTGTTTCAACCAAACTTGACTAATGGCCTGTGAGTAACATAATGTTTGTTTCCATAGCAACCATTGCATGATACACCGTTTCAATGGCAACCAATATATAAATTTTACCAAAATGAATACAGGATGTTCCTGACTGCAAAATTTGGTCAAGTGGTGGATAACACTCATAAAAAATGATAGGTAGGACACCCTACATACCCGATGATGTCATTGTGGTCTCCCTATGTTACCACCAGGCAAGCTGGGTTATGTTTAGATTAAATTCTTTGTACCCTGATGATACATACACACAATCCACACTTTTTGATGAATAGTCAGCTGTTAAGAGTCTCGAAATAATCACTAAATTCCATCATAAATATTTCCAAGAGAGCAGTGAAAACCGAAAGAGAGAAAGCTCTACTACACCTCTATGGTAATATAGGGAGACCACAATGACATCATCGGGTATGTAGGGAGTCACATGACGTCATGTGATGATGTATTGAATATTCAATCCCTATCATGTCTACACATAGGAAGTCATCTCTATACCTTGTCTCCTTGCTTTTTATACATCCCTATATTCCACTGTTTTAAATTCGAAGAATTTTTTATTTACTTGTATAGTTAGTCCCCTTTTGTCCCCTTGCCCAATGTTAATGTATGTGTATGTAGATATGATGGAGCCCCAATAAGGCCTACTCTTACATTCTCGATGTGATGCGTGAGCATTCTTAACTAATTATGATTAATTGGTACAAATAGCTAGAATGCCCAAATACCTCGTCCTAAGATTCTTGTTTGCTGTGTTCAAGAGCATCAACGATAGTTTCTAAGATAATGGTGGTTTTTGAACTCTCAGCAGGTCCACCATAATATGTGACGTGCACACGAACAGGTATATACCACTCGGGAAAATATTTCAAAATGGAGTTATTGGTATCACACGATAGCACAAAGCCTCATCAACGCAAGGCCTTAAACCACGCCCTGATAGCACATTCCTATGATGTGTTATAAGCGGAAGCGTAGTCACCATTAACTACCCGTAAATCCGAGAAAACGCGCATTGAACTTTCACTTCTGCTTTTGACTCAAATCTCCGTATACTACATTGGCGTAATAATAACGTCATTCTTTAAAATATCCAACAGTACTTACCAAGCGTGTGTGGCGATCGACTCTTATGTCACTATCGTGGATACCGGCAGTGTTCGGACTCTTTTGGATGTCTAACAGTCTCTCATACAGGTATGAAGGAAGTTTCAGTGCAATGCATGCACGAGCACAAATGAAGTGTACTTACCAGGACGTACTTAGTAACTACTGTGTTCGACCTCAACTGTCTTGTGTGTGTCTTGACATCTAGCAGTCTCTCAAAAACACAAGAGAGATAGAAACACCTAGTGTAATACATGCACGCTTGCAAGCGCCTACAAGGTTGTGCTTGGAGGTATTTTCTGTACGTAGGAAGTGTGTGCGAGCATGGGAAATTAGATAGAAAGCTATGTAAACTAGGAGGAGAGTGATATAATAATATGAGAGAGATAAAAGTAAGAGAGAGTCTTAACTTTCCGCAGGAGCGGGCATTGTGGCCAGGCCTGTTGCACTTGCTGCACGCATGTGCCTGTTTGGCTGGTGTTGGAGGTGTTAGGGAGGAGTCATCAACACTGCCCCTAACAGTGCATTGTCTTGAGGTGACAGTGGGTGCAGCTGATGAAGGGGCAGGAGCAGAGGAAGAGAGAGAGGGGTGGGCATACTTGGTCCTGCACCTCTAGAGGGCAGTAGTCCCTAATACTGTTATATAAGTAGCACTGCCTCTCCAGGGAGAGACCAGACGGACTGACAGTTGGAAAAAGGTTGGTGGCAGATGGAGCCCAACTATGATCAATGATAAAGTCGTACAGCCCACTCTCTGAATCTGATTCTAGCCGTATTTCCACAGACCCAGGTGACTCTGATGACATAATGAAAATGATGGTACCTCTTGATATGCTTCACTTTCTTCAGGCGACCAGCAAACATTGATGACCAGTTGTAGGTCGGGACCACCACCTCCCCAGACTGAGTGCCAAGTAGCTGTGCCACCTTAACTTTAGCAGAAACATTGACCACTCTCTCAAGGTCATCGAGGCATGACACTTTGGTGCGCCAGAACTGCTGTTTAAGCAGACCAAAACACCAGTCTGTTGATAATTTTGAGCATGATAAGAAAGGACATGCTGATTTTTTGATGTAGTCCCACCATTATCCTCCAGACTAGATATTGCAACATTCTATTGTTCTTGTTCTGCCCCACACAGTTGTCGGCATGGAGGTGGACAACACTCTCTCCGAGGCTGAGTGTGGCATAGAAGTGGTGTAGCAGACTTACTACTGTGTTGGCCCCCTTCCCAGTATCAGTGGCTTCATCGATGAGGTAGTTGACTTGCCTTGGTATCCTGTCGCAGCATACACCAAAAATTCCACACTTGCGTGGTGTAAGAAAGTACATTGGGCCTGGCTGTAGAGGGTCTGAGGGGTAGTTTACTTGCTGTGCAATGTCGAATGAGTAATGAATGTCAGAGGGCACGGAACAAGGAGAAAATGTGGGAGGAGGGAGGTGGAGGATTGAAATGGCCATCCAGTGACTAGGTTCGATGAATCGTCATCTTTGACTCTTCACAGACAGTGCGGTAGAAAGACCTCTCCTTGGTGGCTAAAAATAGGTACTGTTCTGCTTTCCAGATTGCCTAAATATATTAATAATACATTAATAGAAATTAAGCATCTATTTTGTGTGTTATGTAGATATGTACTTACAGTGTATGCATGTACTTACGGCTGATTTTATTTCATCAGGTTGATTTGAAGCTCTGATAATAGCAGTACTGTTGGATTGACAGATCCAACAGAAATCGCTCATCGGTTTAGTGATGAGGATCTGAGGAACAACTTGCTTTGGCTTTTGTGTATGCTTGGAGGAACTAAACCACCCTCTGTGTATCTAGGAAGCTGGTGGTGTTTGATGGTAAGCACCGCATATTACCTTTTCCTGCAGACTCTTTTGGAGCTTTTGGAGCTTTCGGAGTCTCTTCTCAGAGACAGTGTGCAAGAAGAGGTAGGCTTTCTTGCAAACCCTGTGACCACCATGAAAAAATAGTCGGTAGGTCTTGTGCCGATGAACACCAGGCTGAAAAGTGCACTTGCTGGAGTGTACAGTGTGTTGGCTGGTGTTAGTGAATGCTACCAGTTGACCCAGGAGCATTATATCCAGTTCAGCACGTGTGAGTTCAAAGCACTCTCGTCTGTAGCACTGCAGTGAATCTATGGTGTAGATCCTGCTATATACACCCACCAGGAACCAGATCACAACCACACCCATCGGCTAGAAACTTCTTTACCCGACCTGTCTCCTGAACCTCCAGGTAGTCTATATTAGGACTGATGTCCTGGACTGGTGTTGTGTTAACTACCAGGGGCTGTCTGACATCATCCTCTTCCTTAAACCCTGTGCTCTCTCCCCCTCCTCTGCCAAGCTGTCCTGGTTTTGGGTTGCCAGATCAGGAACAGTGTGCTGACGTTCTGGCCCAGTCTCATACTCGCTGTCACTCTCCTCACTCTCCTCTTTTGTTATTCATTGATTATTGCTGTTATTGTTGCTATGTTTTCACTAACCAGAACTGTATTTATGGTCATCAGATGTAAAATAGTCAGTCACAAACTCAGGGAGGTCTTAGTCACCACTAGAGAAGTCCAGATCACGTAGCACTAGTGCTACGGTCTCAGAAATTGCATTCACCTGAGGAGTTGCCATTTTGTTTTTTATTGTGTTTCCACGGAAACCCGCATACTGCGCGTGGGTCAGTAATCGCACTCTGTACATTTTAACTGCGCACGTACAGTAACACACTCAAGAAATGGAACTGCCCGTCTTCTACGCATGACTGCAAGCGATAGGAGGGTCGGATAACTGTCACTCTTTCACAGAAAGGTAGGGAAAAGACTATACTAATCCCTGGTGTAATCAACACATAATCGTGTTGACGCTCCCAGATCACCTTTTTTCGCGTTCACGGTCACATATCCTGACCATAGATTCCTAAGAGACTTCTTGAGCTCCGGTCTTTCTGCTGTGACCAGAAGCTGGAGAGGACAAGCAGAAATTGTGCCTTTATACTAATACCACAATGAGTAAAATACATTAATAATGCCCATCCAAAACATTGACAAGAATTGTTTTTCATGTGAGGCTAATTCCAGTAACTCAGCCTAAAGCTGTTGAACATCACTGCACTCTTCTTCTAAATCGTTACTCAATGGAAATTATCCACCCTAAAGCAGTGGAGTAGCGGGATTTCATTAGTGCACCTTCTAACTCTGCTCTGCTTTTTCTTTCACTGAAATCTCTTAATCCAACAGAGGGATTCTGAAATGGAACAATGAGGCATCTGCATCTAAACCCAAATGAAAGAAATTTTAGTGGTGAAGGTGTGTGTGTACCTGCCCTTGCAGATATGGTCAACTTAGACTATTGTGATTTTCAACACTCACTTAGCTTCCCGTGACTCAGCTATATAAACCACAAGGTGGTCCACTCACCTCCGATCTGTTTTAGGAGGATTATTTGTAGCTACTATTGGAGCTGAACAAGGCTGGACGGCCCCACTACCTAAATTAGCTATTTTTGCCCCATTGCAAAGGTCAACAATTGAGTTTCTACATCTAGCTGCTTCCTCCCAGTATAGCTGGCCATGTCTGGATCATCAATTCCATAAGGGAGGCAGGACAGAGTAGATCATTCCAACAAATAGGCATTTGTGCCTTTGGAAAAAAATGCATGTTTATGCCCTCCTGTCAGTGAAAGCCCCAATTTAAGTGACGTGAATTTGCCAGTTCCGATGGGCATGGGCTAGTACAACAGAAAAACCGCCTATACGCTCAACTATTTGACAATACAACATTTTAGCTCTACAGCTATAGCTCCAACTACCTATGCAGTAACTGCTATGTGCACTGGCTATCAAAAGCAGCATTACTTGGTTGGTGGGGGTGGATGATAGAGAGTCAAACCCCTGATGACAGTGTGAACGGATCTTTTTCCTCCAGATCTATCTTTTAACTGTTGCCTCTCTCTTGAGCACGTGCAAGAAATGTTTGGCGCCAGAGATACACCAGCGTGTGATCGATTGTACTATTACTCTTGCTGTGGATGTAATTGTGTTAAGCTTCTAATAAACCACTATACCGAAATTCATGAAATCAAGGTAGTTCGATCTCCTATCTCTAATAAGTAATTTCAACAAAGTTAATTTTAGAAATGCAATAGGAAATTGACAATATCTCCATTTTCTACAAGTGGAAAGAAGACATAGAATGTTAGACATACACAACTTTTGTTCATAAAAATAGGCATTTTATTTTAACCATGCCAATACAGGCACGATTTTGTGGAAAGGTCAGTGATACAAGCTGCAACTATTATCTTGTTTCAGTTTTCATAAAAAAATTGAAAAAAAACCCAAATTACCTCAACCATCAAGTAAATAGAAGATGTGACAATTTAATAGAAACCCTTCTTCTCTTCGAAGAGGATGTTGCACCTGCTCAAAAAAATGAAAGGCAATTACAATTCAAGAAAACTAGTGGAAGAAGGAAGAAAGACAGATCATTGAAGTATATAAGGGTTATTATTATTTAAAGCAAATATATCATGTGTACAATATTGTAGGTATCAAGCAACGGATGTGATTAGGGGTATATTATTGAGTAGTATGATTACTAGGAACTCTACGACTTGTTTAGAGACACCACCATCATCCATCGATAAAGGTTATATAAACTTGTCTAACAGGTAGCTACCCAGATTTATTGCACTTTATTAATTTGCAGAAAATATAAAACCAAAGAAAAAAAGAGATGTGGAATGTGCCAAGGGTGCAAATCAAATGAATGTGGGATGTGCAAGTATTGTAGAGACATGCCTAAATTCGGTTGTCCCGGAAAACTAAAACAAAGTTGAATACAACGTCCATGTTTTCAAATCAAATAATTTTGTCAGTAGCTACTTAATGACTTATTGTGTAAATTAGAAGCTACTTGTATTTTGAATAATAATGATGAGCAAACACTATAGATGCAATAAAAATACTGATTGAACACACCCTCCAGACTCATAGACTCTCCAGACTCACTAGACTCAGTGGACTCTTCAGACCCAATAGACTCACTGGACCCACCAGAATTAGTGACCTCTCCAAACTCACTGGACTCTCATTCACTTCTGCCAGCTGAAGGCTTGCTTGTGATGGGGCCCAGGGATTTGTTGGTGATTGCTCCTCGGGGCTGCCTGTACTTGCTCTGAAGAGCTGGTAGAGGACACCTCTGTTGCTTCAGTGTCATCAGTCATCTTGGTAGTTAATCAATCCTCTGATTCCTCTGGACCTGGCTGCTAGTCACCGGAATATAAGTGATCTACGTACCTCTTACACAGTTCCCCAGTTCCAAGCAGGACTTGGTACGTGACTGGTCCCAATTGTCCTTGAATCTGTTCCTGGAGCCATTGCTTTCCGATCCTCCAGATCCAAACCTATACCTTATGCCCTGTATATAACTGAAGATTTTGACAATGTTGGGCTCGGCGTTGCTGTATGTCACCCTGGTGCAGCTCCACCCTCGCTGAGACTTCCAGCCCTAAGAGATCCAACTGTGTGTACAGGCCATGACCAAACATTAAGCTTCTTGTAGATACTCCAGTGGTAGTATGCGGAGTTGTTCTGTAACGCATGAAGAATGCCTGAAGGGTTCACTCTAATGGAACCCAGCCCTGAGGCTAGATCAGATGGCTTGCTTGACTGTCCAAACTAGGTGTCCTGCTGCCCCATTGCTAAATGGATGATATGGCGATGTTCTGATGTGCTTCACCCCATTAGTGGCCATAAATCCTGCAAATTGCTGTGACACAAATTAGGGGCCATTATCTTAAACTACCTGACGAGGTGCTCCATATCTAGCAAACATCTCTCTCAATACTGTGATGGTACATGCAGCATTTGTGTTTGTCGTGCACTCACCTCTGGCCACTTAGAGTGTGCATCCATCACATTTAAAGGATTTCGCGTTCAACTGGGCCAGCATGAATCCTCTCCCAGGGTTGTGTGGGCCACACCCTTGGACTGAGTGGTACTTTGGTTGGAAGCTTCCTTCCTTCTTGACATTGTACGCACAAACAGACACAGTGTTCCACTTCTTTGTTTAATCCTGACAACCAGACATAGCTTTGTGCTAAGGCCTTCATGCGTATCATTCTGGGTGCCCTTGATTTATCTTTTCCAGTACCAGATCATGCAATGACTTTGGTATTATCACCCGCATTCCCCAAAATATGATATTTCCTTCAATTGGGAGTTCTTCCCTCCTTCACCAAAATGGATCGACTTCCTCTTCTATTTTCCTAGGCTAACCCTTGCAGAGGAATATGAGTAATTAGCACATGAGAGTGTCTTGGCTTCCACCTTATCTACATTAATTGGTAATGCTTCCAGTTGTCCTATATGGTGAAGCATACTGCATCCGATGGATTACTTTTTGGTCTACAGTAAGGAAATGCCAGATGTAAAAGTCCATCAGCATTAGAATAAGCCTGTATGGAACGGTATTGTATGTCATACGAATATCCAGGAAGACTGACTGCCCAACACTGAAGACGGGCGGCTGCTAACAAAGGAATACCTTGTTTGGCACCAAGTATTTTAATCAACCACATGTCCACAGAACATGCATAGTACAACAATACATACATATCAGCACATACAGTAATACTAGACAAATGTTAACATTGTTGAGCGAGCGGGAGCGACCCAACTGTTCAGTATCTACATCCTATGCATACATTTGGGACGGAACTGCAGGAAGCTAAGGAGCACGCAACAATGTTTGATGATTGCTTACCTATGTATATACATCACCAGTAATGACGTCGGGCTTGGGTACGGCCCTTTTCTCGCTCGAGAGACGGGCTCTCCTCGTGTTAAGCATTTCAATTGCATCCAGCGGCGGGTAAGGCGCTTCTTATGTTGTTCATCAGCCTTGTATGACGAGCGTCTCTTGCCCGGTATGGAAGCAAAGCAAAAAAATGCCATACGCACGGTTTTTGTTGACGCATGCGCAAAGTGATATTACGCATGTTTAGAAAAAAGCCTGCGATATACAGTTAGATATCCACGACACGTACGTGGACCACATATGTATATATATAGAGCAAAATTCCATTGCGACAAATTACAGTGCTTTGCAGTAAGTCCCTGGAAACTATGTTTTTTGATACTTGTGGTCGTAGCTCAGCCAAACAGTATGCTATCCTCAAGAGCGACATATCAAAATGATCACCAACCTTTCCTGATCAAGATGATCCAATTAACATCAGGTCATGTGACACTCATGTGACAAAAATGTCACTGGACTCTCCAGACTCACTGTCACTCTTGAGTATAGCATACTGTATGGCTGAGTTATATTCACAAGTATCAAAAAACACACTTTCCAGGGACTTACTGCAAAGCACTGTAGTTGGCTCACTCCCGCTCGCCAATTATATACGACCGTGCACGCAAAAACCACCCTTATGGCGCAATTGTTCATACATAGATACAAGCCAGCATAGTAAATTATGACAAAATATTAAATTTCGATTCTTTACGCTAAAACAGTTTTAAAATATGTCTAGAGTATACCTACAAAGTTTCAGCTCCCAGGCTGTCTCAGTTTTTGAGCTACTGCTGGTACAGTTTATTGCCTCTTGCTGTTATGCGGGCAAGACACCGAGTGGATAGAGCAAATGCTACCATCGCTGCTTGGAGTACTAACAACAAAATTGATATTAGAGGATTCCTAGAGTGCTACTATACACAGTGGTACTAACTAAAGCTGCACTAGTCCCGTCGTCGGAGATCGTCGGGCGGTAGAAGGTCAACATTTTTACAGCCACATTGCACGAAGGGGGCGTGTAATGCAGCAATGTAATTACACATTATTGCATTCTGCATTTTCCAGGTAGGTTTCACAAAACAGGTAACACCACAAAAACTAACAGGCCTATCTGCTTCGAAGTTTTTGCCTGCATGGTCACATATTATGATGTATAGTGAGTGTTAGTCTTACACAACACAAGGGTCTAATGCACCTAGAGCAGACTTTAGAGTTCATCGAGGTCAATCACAATTGTTTCTTGCACTTCTCGTACATTGATACTAATCCTAACTTTCATGCCAACGATTTGAAGGTTCCCAATGCTGGCAGGCCGGCCAGAATATCCAAGGACCTGATAGACCTTCTGTTGGATCCTCGGGCCAGCTGGACGTCTCGGCGCTTGAGGAGTCAGTTCAACAAAAATTTTCATGACAGCCTAGCACTGTAAACTCACCAAACATACAACGCTCATTATATACAGACATCCTATGGGGTTAAAGGTATAATCCTGTGCCTGCTGCGTCGTCAGTAGCCACTGCTGAGACTGCAAAGTCTAGTAAGTCTGAAAGTCCAGTGAGTCTGTAGAGTCCAGTGAGTCTGGAGAGTCCAGTGAGTCAGGAGAGTCCACTGAGTCAAGTGAGTCTGGAGAGTCGACTGTGTCTGGAGATTCTGCTGAGTCTAGTGAGTCTGGAGAGTCGAGTGTGTCTGGAGATTCCACTGAGTCTAGTGAGTCTGGAGAGTCCACTGAGTCTGGGACTCTAGTGAGTGCTAATGAGTCCACTGGGTCTAAAGAGTCCACTTATTCTAGTAAGTCTGGAGACTCCAGTGAGTTTGAGAGTCCAGTGAATCTAGTGAGTCTGGAGAGTCCACTGTGTCTGTGAGTCTAGTGATTCTGTAGAGTTCAGTGAGTCCACTCGGTGTGGAGAGTCCAGTGAGTCTAGTGAGTCTGGAGAGTCCACCGTGTCTGGGAGTCTAGTGAGTCTGGAGAGTTAAGTGAGTCCACTGGGTCTGGAGAGTCCACTGAGTCTAGTGAGTCTGGAGAGTCCAGTGAGTCAGGAGAGTCCAGTGAGTCTGGAGAATCCACTGAGTTTGGAGAGTCCTTTAGTCTTAAGAGTCCACTGAGTCTGGAGAGTCCACTGTGTCTGGGAGTCTAGTGAGTCTGGAGAGACCAGTGAGTCCATTGGGTCTGGAGAGTCCACTGAGTCTGGAGAGTCCACTGTCTAGTGAGTCTGGATAGTCCAGTGAGTCCATTCGGTCTGGAGAGTCTAGTGAGTCTGGAGAGTCCAGTAAGTCAGAGGGTCCAGTGAGTCTTGAGAGTCAACTGTGTCTAGTGAGTCCACTGAGTCTAGTGAATCTGGAGAGTCCAGTTAGTCAGCTGAGTCTCCAATATATCATCAGATCCAAAAGCAGTGAAAGTGTCGTCTCCCATGTCCTCTCCATGCACGTCAAAATGAGCAAACAATAGGAGCTGGTACAAGAAAATGTAGACAAAGCTCAAGCCACAAAACAGTCATGGTATGACAGATCTGCAAGGACTAGCAAGTTTCACTCTGGTGACAAAGCATTAGTGCTACTACCCACAGCAATGAACAAATTATTGGCAGAATGGAAAGGTCCTTTCACCATAACGAAGCAGGTTGGTGATGCCACATATGAAGTACACATTAGAGGCCGTAGACCACCAAAGTGGTGTTTCCACGTAAATATGCTCCGCAAATGGATTCCTCCTAAAAACAATGCTATGGCTGTTGATGAAACCAACCCAGCAAATTATGAAATTATCCTGTGGGAGAGGAGCGATGTCTGAACTGCTAACACCAGAACAGAGAAGAGACCTACAGAGCATCTTCTGCTATTTTAACGATGTACTTCACCTAGAACCTGGCCGCACAAGTACTGCTGAGCGCGAAATTTCAACAAAGGACACCCAATCAAGAAATTATTCAATTCAAGGAATTTTTACTTTACTTGTAACACACAGACCGTAAGCATTACTCTATAGGTGGTGTTTGTGGTGGTGTCTGTCATTGTTTTCAGTGCTCTGATTCCACCACGGCTGTCACTCTTGGACGGCTGTGCCCTTCACAGAGAATTGTGCACTAACTTTTAACAGGAATAAAGATGTTACTGAGATGTGCATGCACATACAGTTACAATGCACAGGGTCATGAGTTGTGTATCCTTCTTAAAAAGCATGCAAAATATATGCACCAGGAATCTGCTGATGTTCACATTTAGCATTGTTTTATAGTGTTCAAGTGTGGCCACATGTAATAAAACAAATGAAAGTCATGGCAATACCAGTGCATTTTAGTGATCATCGGTTCCAAAATGTTTTGTCATTTCACCAAGGGCTTATTGACACTGTAAGTGGCGAGAGGACATGCACACCACACATTGGATATGCGTAATTCAACGTGCCAATAAAGTAGCTTCCTTTCCATTGTATTCCACATAGTGTATATGCAATGTACGTAACATAAACGAAAATTTCACAAAACATTGCATTTTGCCTATTGTCTATATATGTGACCCGCTTCAGGAAAAGGTACCACTCCGCACAAAATTAAATTTTTCAGTGCGGGTGTTTATAA